>JAEAOA010001831.1:0-65000 GCA_016746295.1 Potamilus streckersoni
GTTGACTAAGTTATTTCTGCGATTTACATTATTTTCAATAAAATATAAACTCGCTTTCTGATATTATCCATCGTCTTACTGAACACGGAATTGTTCATCAACTTGAAAATTGTTTTCCTCAAAATAGGTCTTAGGAATAGCACCACGTTTGGTATTTAAATCAAAATAATTTGCCATCTACCGTGACTGATTAAAGTTTAACAAGCGATCAGAATTAGTCTAGCATCTACTGCTTGTTTTATTTTTTTAAAAATATCACCTAATTTCATTTATTTAACAAATTTAGAACTAGCTTATTAACGATCGATTTTGTTTGCAGTTGTCATTGTCTGTTGTTTAGGCGATTATAAAGTATTATCGATCATGATTGACTGGACAAAAATTATAGTCATTATGTAGATCATGTAACAAACTAAGATAATCAAGATCAACTTCAGCAAAATAACTGACATTCTCTGGTAAGCCTTTCTCAGTTTCTTTCAGAAATTAATCTAGAGTTATCCAATGAAATCTACCGAACGGCATTGGTCAGGACAATGCATAACCATTCAAATTATTTTGATCTAGATAACTAATAAAATTCGTTGATAATTTTTTATTTTAATTTGTAATTACTTATTAATAGCTAACGCACATTACTTTTATTTTCAAGCTAATTTAGCCGTAATTTATTCAATAAAGCTAAACATATCAACATCAGTTATGTTACGTATCTGTTATTAAATTGCTTGTTTGTAAGGTTCAAAATACTTTTAATTTCATTTCAGTTCATTGTATATAATTGCAATGAATAATTTACTTCGATTCTGGATTCCTTTTTTGTATCGAGATAAAAGTTGTTTACTTAAGACGAAGAAGTATTACGATAGTTTTTCTGGAATTGTATCTATAGTGTTAAACAAAGATTCCGAAGAAACGTTTATGCTGGTAGCGGACAATAAAAAATTAGGCGCAGCGTCTTATTGGTGGTTAATAGAATTCGTAGCAGAAACTCCTCAATAATTACCTAGATGAACGTATAATGAATCAAATGACATAGTCACTCATTGACATTCAACGTCACAGAGATATAATCAGGCGTGTAAGTGTCAGACTAAAAATATCATTGACGATTACACGTTGAAAAAAAAATATCGCAGACGCATGTAGCAGCAGGGAGGGCGAACCCTACAAAATTTTGCGACAAAATCGATTAAAGCCTCAGAATGCCAAATGGAGCCTTCCTACGAAATCTCATATTTTAACCAAAAAAAAAAAAAATAAAGACCCCATTTGTAAAATGGAGCCTTAGCGATTTTGTCGCAAATATGTTGTCATAACCACCCTCAAAATTGCTGCCATCTACGTCGCAAATATGTTGTCATCTCGCCCTCCCTGCTGCTGATTAATACAAATTATTTAACCAAATATTTGATCAAGTCCAATACGATATCGTGACCGAGGGTCGTGTAAATTTATTGTTATAAATCCATATGGGATTGACTGAGCATGACTAAAGTAATTTTTAAATTCATTGAAGTCCATATCGGAACACCATGTCTGCCAAATATTTCGTAGCGTATGTGTATCAACGCCATTGAAAACAGCAAGAATATTGCAGTTATCGCGAATCACTTTTGGAATTTGAGTATATCGTTGAGTGACATATATCACATCAGTGTTTTTATGCCTACCTCGTGAAAATATTCTAGCAGGATTCTTTTGATTATCTAACATCACATCATCGTACACTACAAGATTGTTTATGTCTCCATCGAGATCTTCTACTGATGGTGCATCATTAATATCAGTAATAAAGTCAATTACACTTTCACCTTTAATTTCTGATGCATTTTCATTATAATCTTTTAGCACTTCATAGCACCGTTGTTCATCTACGGATGGGGCAACTAAATATAATTTATCCCACTTCATAAATCGCATTATCAAATTAAGCAGCAATTGTGTTTTACCCGATCCAGATGGTCCGATTATAATGGCACGAACAGAATTCGGAAGCGCTGCGTGGTGTTTCACCGGTTCTCTTCTTTTAGTCGCTGAAAAATCAATTATATTCATAACGCTATATATAAATTATGGATCTATATTGTGTTAAATGTAAACAACGTACTGATACAACCGATCAGACAACCATTACAACTAAAACAATGATTTTTAAAAAACGCAACTCGGAGGTGATATTGCCGCAAAACTTGGAAAACTCCCCGGAACCCCATGGGCAAAATACCCCGGAAAAACACCTTCCAGGATATAGTTACTGTGGTCCCGGAACGAGATTAGATATCAGACTTGATGATCAAAATCAGCCCCGGCCTGGTGAGTATCCGATAAATGCTATTGATAAGGCATGTCATGCTCATGATGTTGCATATAAAAGCAATAATTTGCAACAAAGACATCTCGCAGATGTAAAATTAATTCATGCATTAAATGCTATTCCCGATAAATCCTTCAAAGAAAAATTGGCTTCATAGTTGGTCAAATCAGCTATGAAAGGCAAATTGGTGTTAGGTGCTGGTAATTAAAAACACTAGTGTTTTTATAGTATGGAATCTATTTATTATTCTCCGAAAGGATACTGGAGGGGTAAAGCAGCAATCAGTAAACTCGCTAACGCTGCAAAAGTGAAAAAGTCCACTGCTGAAGATTGGTTATCCAAACAAGCTATATGGCAAATTTATCTACCATCGCCTAAACAAATTAATTATTCTCATTTTGATGTTACCGTACCCAATGAAGTTCATCAGGCTGATTTATTGTTTTTACCACATGACCATGGCTACAAATACGCGCTAACTGTAGTTGATATTGCGAGTCGATTTAAACAAGCAGAACCATTAAAAACAAAGTCAGCTTCTGAAGTCGCTTCTGCATTTGAAAGGATTTATAGACGAGGTCCTTTTTAGATGGCCAAATCTATTACAAGTTGATCCTGGCAAAGAGTTTCAAGGTGCTGTTCTATCAACAATGAAAACTCATAATGTTACAATACGACGGGGACATACTGCGTTACATCGTGATCAGGCAATTGTAGAACGATTTAATCGAACTCTTGCAGAACGGTTATTTGGATATCAATATGCAAAAGAATTCATCCAAGAAAAACGATCTCGTGAATGGGTCCAAAGGTTACCGAGTGTAGTTGCAGCGTTAAATAACGAGATTACTCGAACTATTAATATGAAACCAAATATTGCAATAAAAAGTATATACCCGAACAACCACATCGGGTTAGCACTCAGCCACTTCTCGGTGATGTTACTGTGAGATATTTATACGAACCAGGAGAACTTGAAGGTGGTAAAAGAAGAGCTACTGATCCTATATGGAGTGTTACTACGCATAAAATTTCAACTATAACGCGATCAACTGGTAGACCTCCAATCTACAGATTGGATTCAACTGCACCTCAGCGTGGTTTTACACGCGAACAACTACAAGTCATTCCGGACGATACTCAATTACCGCCACTTGGTCTTAACTAGCACCGTTACGTCTATTACACTCAAGACAGGTCAACATCACATTGTTTCTGACATGACCAAGACTGTTATTTTTTCTGTCTACGGTGAATTGTCGAGGGTCTTTATCCGAATACTGCCAGTGCATTATACAATTGCAACTGGCGCAGTGATTATTCTGTTGTTCTTTTAATGCGATTATTACTTCAGCATCAATATCAAATTCTCGTTGTTTTTTGTCCTGCTGTTTGTAACCAGAGAGTTTTTTTATTAATGATGCTAATATCAGTGCTATCATTGTTTGCATTAAAATCATCATCGAAAACAATCCTTCGTAGTTGATTTATTCGTCGTACTCTGGACATGGCGAGATAGACTAAATTTGACCATTCAATGCGATTATCAACTATCCAAACAATTGTATCCGTGATGGTTAATCCTTGTGACGAGTGTATTGTTGTTACATAACCAAGCGTCCATGGTGATTTATCAGCGCATAATTCATCTTCTACAGCATTGATATCAACTAGCACAATATCATTTAACACTAGAATCTGTTTCTCCGTCTGGCCTGGAATTTCAACTTCAATATTCTGCTTTCGTGTATCCAATGGTCTATAACACAACGGTACTGGAAATGTTGGGAATTTTTTCTTGTGTAGCTCAAACAACTTTTTCTGAAGTGCGTCTCTGACTATCTTTTTACTTGCTACTACAAAATCATTTGGTCTCCATGTTTCCCAAAAATCATTCATAGGCGTTTCAGAAATTATTTCACGCGCTACTTCACATTGAATTCTATCAGGTTGTAATCTAATTAGTTTTTTAAACTCACGTAACTGCTCATCGAGTGCTCTATAGTCAGTATCAATTTCTTCGTAATAATCAACAAATCCTTTTAACCAATTATGTGGACTTCTACCAACAAATGGTGGTGGTTGACCATGATCGCCGCACAATATAACTTTTGTATTATTTTGCAATAACCAATCAAGAAACATTTTTAATACATCTTCTGAAACAGTACATGCTTCATCCCAAATAATAACCGCAGGAATAAATTTCTCACCCATTCGCTCAGGAGTCCAAGCATCGCCCTTGTATCGAAAAAAACTATGATACGTGCAAGCTTCAACATTTCGTTGTTTTATCTCTCTCGCTAGTCTATGGGTTGGTGTGAGTACAATCATGGACGTTCTCTCTCGATATAATTCTATCACACGTGTTGTCTTTCCAGATCCACCACAACCGTTTAAAAAACTGTTTTATATCTACAAATTGGATCTGATATCGGTGGTGCTTTAGACATAGAAAATCCTTCGGATTTTTCACTGATAGAATTATCGTTTTTCAGGTAACTGCTTTTAATTTCAACGTCTGCTGATTCAGAATAATCGCATTGTATTTCACGTTTAATTCGCCATGTTCCCCAAGTCTCTTCGCTATTAGTAAATTTAGTTACTTCTTTGATATATTTTTTATCGACATACATTGAATCAATTGCAACTCTAACTGCTATACTAGGAAATCTTTTTATCATTGCAAATAAATTGATAGATGCATAACCCAGCATAGAAGCCCTTAAATGTAGATATGCAGAGCTTTCTCCATCACTGTAAGTAACAATTCTACCTAACTTTCTATTATTGGACAAGAAGGCTGTTTTACAATTTGCGTATCTTTTTTTTCTACTGCATCTTTAATAACGAAGTCGTATTCGGCATCATCTATAATCAATCGTGAGGATTGTCTTTTAAAGTTGAATTTTTTTCCACCTTGTGTAAATTTACCGATTATTCTTCGGCCGAGATCCTTTGCTTCACTATTTCGTTGATTAAATATCTTCTTTGACCATTCAATGATGTACTCCTCGTCAGCATCAATATGTTTTCTAGACTTATCGATTATACTATCAAGACATTCTGGTTCTGGTAACCAGACATTGGTTTGTTTTTGATATGAGATACTCGCTTCGCTGACAATCAACGAAACTAACATTTTACAATCAATCATATATCGCAATAACACTATTGGTAACCACATCCTTTCAGCCATGTGTCTACCAATCCAAACATAACAACACGGATGAAGTCCTTCAGCGAATTCAAATGATACTACCCGAGCAAAACCGGTCAAATCAAAATCAGGCAGTGGTCCATTAATAGCAACGCGAGTCATTTCATGTGTGGGATGTCCAAACCGTTTAAAATACTCACCAGCGAATCCATATCCTAGAAAACTTCCTGGATAACAGGCAACGATATCAACTGATATCATACTTTCACGATTGTACTTAACGTTCCATAGACCGCCATGATAATATTCCAAACAGCTGGATTGAACATCCTGTAAAAACTCTTTTCGTGTTGGTTTCCAATTATTTTTCTTTCTTGCAAAATGAGCTGCAACCGATGGAATTGTAAAACAATTTGTAAGTAACTGTTCGTAATCGTCGGATTTTCCATTAAAAACGCTAGCGTTTTCACTGAGACTTATTGCTAGATTTTTCATCCTATTATGTAGACATTCAGTACGATATAATTCACCCATAGGTTTCACAAATTGATTGAATTGACATTCTTCATCTTCAAAACTATGAAGTAGCCATACTGATACAGGGTCGTTTTTACACAAACTAGCAATAGCATCGAATAATCTTTCTTCAGTGAGAATTCCATCCTTGGTGAATTCTCCTGGGGTATACTTCAATGTTCTGTCTCGCGGGAATATTGTAATCGCGGATGTCCATGCGTGTTTGTTATGATCAATAATTTTGATTGGAGCTCCGTTTTTATTGTATTTCGATTCGTATAATACTTCGCCGGTTATCGTTGAAACGGTTATCGGAAATCTGAACGACTTTTCCAATCTAGCTATATCGGAAATAGTTGCTCCGATCTCTTTCACTATTAGCTCCCATTGATCTATTTTTTTACGTCTTAGATCGGTTAATTTATTCCCACGGAGTGCATTTGTAAAGTGTTCTATGACAAGTTGTGCCACACAATTGAGTGGTATTTCCACTGACGTTGACTGTTTCATTGGTGCTAGTTTTCCAATGTCAGGTTTCTTATTTAACGGATACATCTCATAAACAATTGCTGTTTCAGAATACGCTTTTTCATAGATGGTTTATCAATTCCAGTTAACAGCCCTGGTCTGGAATCACGGCTAACAATGACTGTTGTCTTATCTTTGAGAATTGGCTCAAACTTGTCTCTTATAACCCAATCGCCCGATTCTAAATTGATAATGAATTTCACTCTGAGAAAATACCTTTTATTGCCAAGTTGTGATAGTATCATAGCTGCTGTTTCATCATTCATTCTAGCATCAATAACACCATCAATTTTAAATGTTGACTAGGTGTGTGATGCACCTTCCTGTTTAAACTCGTTAACACAATCTCGTATTTTTCTAATCAGACTTCTCTTATTTATTCTCTCTTTTGGTACATCTTTGAGGGTTCTATCAAGATTGAATTTAATATTTTTCCAAGGCTTGATTGCCGATAATCTCTTGAATTCTTCATTCATATAAATAAAGCAAACATTTAAATATAAAATTTTGTTTTTATATAATGAATCATTGTAAATGGCTTATGATTGGATCAGTAACCCCATGCAATAAATCGTATAGAGGTGAATTCTGTGGACATCACTTACAAAGTGTCAGAAATAATTCGACAGGCCCGTCCCCATGCATAAATTGTGGGGTGGGTGTGAGAGGAAAATCACAATTATGTATCAATTGTGGGGGTAAGCGGTTTAGAGAATTGAAACGTTATTATGATAAACGAATAAAAAACGCTATCATTGACCCTAACCATGACTCTGTCAAAGACAAAATCATAAAAACCCCTCAAGACTACATTAAAATATTTATAAATAAAGCAAATAATGAATTAGACAAATAGTATTATTATATATAAATGAAGCAAGAATTCAGACCACATCCAATACTCGTTAATTATGAAATATCTGCTGATGGTGATGTTAGAAACCGCAGACTGAAAAAGCCAATTGGTTTTGTTAATAATCAAGGATACTTGCAATTTGCTGCTGGAAGAAAGAACTATTACGTTCACAGAATTTTATATGAAGCATTTTATGGATTGATTAAAGATGGTAATGTTATTGATCATATTGACTCTAATCCTTTAAACAACGCGATTTCCATTTTACAATGCATTTCTCAAAGAGAGAATACAAAAAGAGGAAAGACAGGAAAATACTCAAAACGACGCAAGGGAGTTAAATCATTTGATACAACGACGAATGAAGAAAGAGTTTTTCATTCAATGAATGCTGCGGGAAAATATTTTGGAATATGTAGTTCCTCTATACGAAAAGTTGCTGAAGGGATTTATCAAACAGCTATCTCAATGAAAAATGGACATAGAATAAAGTTTTCATACGCATGAAATGACTCTCAATAATTACTATTAATGAAATATATTTTTTTATTTTTTATTTTTTTCCGTATTTCCCCTCATTACTACTGATCGTCACGTGACTATCCTACTTTAAATATTGATAGAACAGTATTACCGGATATGTAATTCGTGCGAGATAAACGTAGAAAACACATGTGAAATTAGATTGAATTAATGATGTGTGTGATCTCATGTACGTATTTAATGGTTAACTCGGTATATATACGTATCAGGCATGTACGGACTTTGATTTTGTGTTATTGTTTCTTGTTTCTAAAAACTGTATTGAGAACAGCAGTTAGGGTTCTGTTGGAAAAACCTGTATAGGGTAGACAATTTGACAGAGTTATGTATGGCCGTGAATCCAAATTATTATTACGGTTATTATAAAAATTAATGAAAAAACAAAAATATTTATTATTATTTAACAGCTGTATTCTTTAAAAAATGTTTTATTCAAGTATTTAGTTTCATTTAACGCCATGAAATGTTATTTATTACGTATTTAGTGGTAAAAATAACACACCTACACATTGACACTGCACTATTAGTCACCTTGTATATAATATGAGCCATAAAAGTTTGGGGCTTTAAACGAAGCCCAATATTGCCAATCAAAACTCCCACGCCATTGACATGGTGTGGTTGAATATTTTCAACTGCAACCATGATTAATTTCTTGGGTTGCTTTTGATTGGTAGATTGGGTGTAGTAAGTCCGCCCCGTCGTTTCATGTTTGTATTTTCCTGTACTGTCCCTATTATTCATTGTAAATATTACAATACCTTCATTCATTCATTGTAAATATTCATTCATTGTAAATACCTTCATTCATTCATTGTAAATATTCATTCATTGTAAATACCTTCATTCATTCATTGTAAATATTCATTCATTGTAAATACCTTCATTCATTCATTGTAAATATTCATTCATTGTAAATACCTTCATTCATTGTAAATACCTTCATTCATTCATTGTAAATATTCATTCATTGTAAATACCTTCATTCATTCATTGTAAATATTCATTCATTGTAAATACCTTCATTCATTCATTGTAAATATTCATTCATTGTAAATACCTTCATTCATTGTAAATACCTTCATTCATTCATTGTAAATATTCATTCATTGTAAATACCTTCATTTATTAAGTTAATTAAGTACATTTAACGTATATAGTACCTCATTTATTAAGTTAATTAAGTACATGTAACGTACTGTCCCCCCACAACATATCTTCCGGAAGACCTAATATAGCATTTGTTACGTTAGAGCTTCCAATTGGGAGATCTATGTTTGTGGCCCTTGGGCTTATTTAATGCGAAGGCACTCAATGAGTTCCAAGAATGTGCTGTCCCCCCTCTGGGCCTCTTTGACGTCGTTTGGCGCGAAAGAGGTTTCCAAATAAGGCTTCATGTTATATGTTCAATGTTTGTAAAGAAATCACTTGGATTTCACGTCTAATACCCATATAACCCGCCCTTGAACTCGATTGGGGGGTTAGGGTGTTGTATAAGTCTTTAATGTATGTGCCTCCCTTGCCTCGGAACTCGAATGAGGAAGGGACAGGCATTGTATATGTTTTTGTTTTTTTGTATGTTGGGGAATCGATAAAAATATTTTAAAGATAAGAAAATACATTATTAATAATATTCAATAAATGGAATTTCAAGATATTACATCTATCATCACAGAAATATCAAATTTAAGAAATCAAGGAATCGTACTTTTCTGAATTTTTAAATGAAGACAGACTTTTGAATGAATTTGAACAAATTAATATACAATTGAAACATGGAAGATATGTCCTACCTAAAATGTATTCACTGATAAAAGAATCCAAAAAGCGGTTAATGTTTCTTTGTATAACAATGATATTAATTTATTCATTCGGCTATTTAGTATAGTTGAAGCAATTAGAAAAGAAACTCGGGGAACAGTACCAAGTTCGGTCAGAGATTGCTTTGAAAGTGAAATCTATAAGACGTTTGATTGATGAGTCTGGAAATGCAAGCATTGAAACCCACAATTGAAAAAAAGTTAGCATTTCCAATAATGACATCAGAAGCATTAACTACCAGACTAGCCCTTGAGAGGTTAGCATTACTGAAAAAGTTTATACCAATTCCAGATAACGTGCGAGATAAACTACAACTTAGACAGCAAGCACAGACTGACTTTTCTATTGGGAATGAACAGCTTTTTGCTCCTGTAACTAAAGCCACTAAAGATGTAAAACTTGCAACCGAACGTGCTATATACGGCGACATCCCTAGAAAAGAAGTACCTATTATTGATGTGCTGGAAAAGATTGCGACAGAGACTGAAAAAACCAAGGAGGAAATAAAACAGCTTTCAGGTGAGTTACAAACTCAGCGAGAAATACAACAAATGGGTAATATTGATATTGATGATAACCCCGTTGAAGATGTTAGTGATTCTATTGAAAAAGTTTCCACTAAAAAAAGTGTTCCTTTTAGCGAGAAATTCACTGATGAAGCTATAGAAAGAATCAAACAAATTCCATTGCTGAAACCAAAAGACTATGTGTCATTTGGTGACTTCGCTGTAAAAAGTTATTATAACAGGGGGGAATTTTTAAAAGACGAGTATAAAAAAAACACAATAAAAAGAGATCACTGGGTGGATTGGTTATATAAAATTAATAAAGAAATCTCCGGCAATTTAAAAAAGGATACATTGGAGTACAGAGCTTTTAAAATGGGAGTTGATGCGTATGGTATACAAAAACAACAACAAAAAGAACAACGAAAAAAACAACAACAACAAGGTCGAGGTCGAGGTCGAGGTCGAGGTCGAGGTCAAGGTCAAGGTCAACATTCTCCAGAAATTCAAAACGTTTCCGAACCAGCTCCAGAAACTCAAAACGTTTCCGAATCAGAAAGTTCTTCAGGAGAGGGTTATGGAAGTTCTCATCATGATTCTCAAATGTGTCCTAGTAATATCATTAATGATATATCACGACTTGAGGTTCTTATGAGAGGTAAGCGAGCTGGGAATAACTCAGTCGAAATAATTAATGAGGCATTTGATATTTGCAGACGATTATTCCAAGGTGGGATAATTGATATTCATACGTATCGAGAACTCTTGGATGAGTTAATGGACGGAATTCTAGGGGAATTTAGTGGTTATTATAGCGATTGAAATTTCTGAAATGCCTGCATTTAGAAATTACAAAGTCATTTCAAATAAGATGATAGTACACTATAATCACGATAAACCAACAAACGTGTATGTGGTAAACTCAAGATTGCCCGTTTATAAGGCATACTATGGAGACGGCCTTGGAAATACCATAGCGGGTTTATTCACAAGAATAGCCCCAAAAGTAGCACCAATTGCTAAACAATTAGCGATGAAAGCCATTGATGTTATTCGTAACAAGGGAATTAACGCTGTTGGAGATCATGCAGGAACGGCCTTTTCTACCGCAAAAAATAGAATAACGTCATTGGTGAAATCTAGATTCGGACGAAAACCACCACAAATGGTTTCAACACCGCTACCTTCAACAACAATGATGCCTGCAAATGTCAGTAAAGTGATAAATAACGCAGTGGAACAAAAACTAGCATCATTAGCAATGACTTCACCAGATAGTAGTAATATTGCAAGTATGATAGCGGGAAGTGGTCTTGGAGGAAATCGTAAAAATTTCAGACGAAAAAAAAATGATAGCATCATTACATTTAGAAAAACGATAACGTTTTAGTATAAATGGCATTTAAAAAAATTGCTGATCCAGCGTTTGATATGGCAGCACCGGTAAATAAAGATGATTCTAAAATTAACTATCAGTATTATGCCTATCCTGCAAGAGAGCCTAATCAAAGGGGGAGAGTTGAACTTCAAGTTCAAGATACAAGTAGATACTTTTTGCCGTGTGAGGCGTTTATTGAAGTAGAAGGACAGCTTGTAACAAATGTAGCAGCTGATACACCATATGGGAATGACCCAAATATCCGAGTTGGTTTTGTAAATAATGGCATTATAGCGCTATTTAACAGTGCAAGATATATCATTGATGGAAAAGAAATTGAATCAATAGAACAAGATGTTGATATTGCAACAAAAATAATCGGACTTGCGAGATATTCTGATGATTATACAAGATCGGCTGGTCCGTCCATGATGTTTGCTAAGGATACTTCTGATCATGCTAACCATATTCAGTTTATTAAAGTACGAACTGCGCAAGCTACTGCATTGGATGAGCAACAACTCGATGCTCATCTAGACCGTGAAGATAGACCAGACGCTGAATTCGACATTATAAAAAGGGTCGATGATAATTTCAATCTAGGATTTGCAACACGAAAAGGAGCATTGAAAGGACAGAATCGACGGTTTTCATGTGCAATTCCGTTACATCACATATTCGGATTCTGTAGAAATGTCAGAAAAGTCATCTATGGAGCAAAGCATACAGTCGTGTTAGTGCGAAAGGAAAATGACAATGATGCAATCTGGCGTGCTAATGGTGTTGATGATGGTAAAGTCATTTTAAATAAATTGGTTCTATGGATACACGTCTTGACTCCAGCAGTTACAATAGAGCAACAATTACTATCGTTTATGGACACAGGTGGAAAATCATTGCTAAGTTGGCTAACAACAAGGACTGATACGAAGCAGGATAAAGTAAATGGCATATTTACATGGCACTTAGCATCAAAACAAGGTGTTTCAGCTCCACGTCATATCTTTATAGCGTTACAGGATGCAAATCGAGTGGGTCGTCAATTATCTAGTCATATAATATTTGATAAATTAGGGGTAAGTGAAGTTTCGTTGAGAATAAACGGACAACAAGAGCCAGCAGAGATTGTACAGCTTGATTATGATAACAACAACGTAGCACGTGTATATCATAGAATATTGTCGTATATGGGTCGTGATCAAAATGTTGATACTGGTTTGCAAATATCGCAAATTGATTTTGAAAAACACTATCCGATTTATTACTTTTCATTGGAACATCTTGACATGATGAGACAATCTGTTGTTGATATATACTTCCAAGCTCGGGTACAACGTGGTGCTATAGCTGATTATAGAGCAGTTGCTGCCATTCTCAGTGATAAATCAATGTTGTTAGAAGGAATTGGCGGACGAATGAGACTTATTGATGCACCAGTAGAAAACATGTAATGTTTTCAAAAATCATTGGATTTTCCAAACATGTAGTTAGGATTTTCACAATAAGATCAATTAAAAGTGTAAATTACATTTTAGAATAGAATGACGTATAGTATTGTTAATGTCCAGTTGACTGATGATCAGGTCAAGAAATTGAAATCAAAGTCGGCTAAAGAATGTGGAACTACAATAACCCTGAAACCCACTCAAAGGTCCGGTGGTGCACATAAAATATCATTGACAGATCGTAAAATAAAACATTTCAATGATGCGCTAAAGAACAAACGAGGAGTTCAAATTGATTTTTCGAAAGCAGCAATCGCCAGTATGATAAAATCAGGTGGTATATTCCCGCTGTTAGCTGCTATTCCAGCATTGATTGCAGCGGCTGCCCCAGCGGTTGCGAAGGCGGCAGCGTTAGGAGCCGTTGGTACTACTGCAGGAATGGCCCTGAAAAAAGCTACTGGGAATGGCTATAAAAAAAGGGAAAGGGTCTAAGACTGCCAGGAACTCCACACAATTGGTACAAGGGCACGGGCCTAAGAATACCAGGAACGGCTTATTAGTGGAAAAATCCCTTGGATTTTCACCAATGTCCAATTTTGATTTAATTGATGCTGTAAAATCGTTATCAATAAAAAAACATTAGAGGGGTTTTCGTGATAGATCAATTACCGTCAAAACCAATGAAAAATGAAACGGGTATTATCAATCTTGATAACAGCAGCGGAAAAGGAACTCATTGGGTCGCATATGCAATTGATCCACGTGGAATTGGATATTTTGATTCATATGGTTTAGCTCCACCAAAAGAATTCATGCGATATATATCCACAATAACAAAATCATCTCCAATTTTTTATTCCACGCTACCAACACAACGGATAAATGATCCACCGATATGCGGTCGTGAAGTATTAAACGTCCTTGCAGAAATATCTAGATTTCCAAGGAAACCACCACATGTTGTTGTTAATGAATATACCAGCAGGCAATGGCAAAAACGATAGCGTTATGATTTAGAAAAAGGTTAGCGTTTTCGTATAATGATTGATATTTGGGGACGACCTTTATCAGAGTAAAAAAAAAAACAGAAACCAATAGTAAATTCGCTGTCGAAAATGTAAAAAAAATAATCGAATATGAAATCGCCGAGACATTAAATTTTTCAAGTGTAGATCCTGGAGAAATAGTTGTATTTCAAGATCGGCAGGGCAAATTGAAATCTAGTAATGTTTCATTGGATGATGTCTTAATACGAAGACGTGACGTCATTGAAGATACAATAGTGTTATATTCAAATGATGGCAAACTCAAACCAGGTGTACTTGTTTCTACAATCACAGATGCATTAAAAAATTTAAATGAAGAACTTGAAAAACATATAACAACGTATACTTCCCTTCGTAGAAATATTATCAATAAATTTTTTGGAACACCAGCGGTAACCTCTCCATCTCTCGCTGAAATTAAATCCAATTTTGATGAAATTAACAGGATTAATAGATTTTTTGGAACACCAGCGGTAACCTCTCCATCTCTCGCTGAAATTAAATCCAATTTTGATGAAATTAACAGGATTAGTAGATTTTTTGGAACACCAGCGGTAACCTCCCCATCTCTCGCTGAAATTAAATCCAATTTTGATGAAATAAAGCTAATATTAAAAATATTAATGATGCTGGATTTAATATTATTAGAGATAGCATTAGTAATATTAAAAAATATATCGAGGATATTACAAAGTTTAAAACAGACAATCTTCCGCTACTTGAAAAAATAGATTCCTCATGAGAGGAATATCATAAATATGGTATACACAGTTCTCTCTGGATCATTAGATTGGGAACCTAAAAAAAATACAATAACTCTCACTGTATCAAACAAGGGTATTTATCGATTAACAATATTGTCACTGAACCAGTTTAATATATCATCATCGACTTCATATGGATGCAACAACGTGATTTCAACGACTATTGACGTGGGTGAATACAAACGGTTTACAATAACAAGCACTGATCCTAATTTAAATAAGACATCATTTGTATGGTACATGGAGTTTGTAGCTGATCTAAATTAGAATTTTTAACAATTAGAAACCACTTGAGATTTTAAAATAATATGATTCCGTCATCGCAATATCGCTATGATACCGTCAGAGAGATTTTAACGAAACTCAAAACACTCATTGATGAGTATGAAATAAAAATTAAAAAGTATCGCAGGAGAATTACCGCGATTGATGTTACAGTATACTCAGTATCTGGTATAATGGCCGGTGCTGGTATTATACTATCTTCAGTAACAATGGTAGCTCCGATTGCTGTCCCAATTGCTATTTCCGCGGTGACAACATTTGCTGGAATTGCAAATGCTATTACTAAAAAATGTCATCCTGTTCTCAAGAAAAACTTAACGACTATTTAGTAAAACATCAAGCAGTATCTAACGGTTACTCACAATTATCCTCGTTGATGTCATCATCGATTGATGATACGATAATTACCGAAGACGAATTCTCCGCGATGATACGTATTTATGATACTACGATTAAAACGCTAGCGTTTTTTCATCTATTGCAAAATTAGACATTGTAAATAATAATAATGTCGCAAGAGGTTCAACTACTTCAGCGGATAGCAGAAAATACCACTCCGCGGAAAACAAGCATGATATCAATATTGTCAACAAACCCTAAATTCAGTGTGAATTTTCCTTCCCCTGTTTCAGTAAAGGAAATCGCGTTGGCAAAATTACGAGTGTATCATAGTTGGCCTAATATCAGATCGGTTCCATTTGGCGGTCAGAGACCTAATAATTCCCTGGTATTTGCATATAGAAATAAAAAAGATGACACTCCAGATTGGAACGTTGTTTCAATACCAACTGGGTCCTATCAAATTGAGCAAATTAATAATGAATTACAACGTAGAATAAAATCCATTACTAGAAAAGAATCAAAAATTGCGATTACAGTTCATGAACCAACACGATCATCTACAATTGAAATAAGCTCTACTGGGTATGTTGTAGATATTTATAACAGTTCAATAAGAACAGTATTAGGATGGCCCGAAGATCCACCTAGAAGTGCTGGTAATTCCACACCCGAGCCGGTAAAGTCTGATTATATCACTGATGAAATAGGACCTGAAAATCCGTCAAAAGGATATAAAACCCTCCTCGATATAAACTTTACAAAGAGATATCGAAGTAAGGATGAATATGGTAGGGATAAGTGGGTTTATCCATTTTTTAATGAATATATACCACAAGAAGGTGAAATTTTGGAAATATATGAAACAGCCCCATCCTATTTAGATATTGAATCCTATATCTTCAAGAAAATGAATCAGGATTTCAAATTATTATTACCGTCGTTAAGATCCGGTTTTCTCACACAAGCTGAGTTTATCAGCGTAGTCGCCGCGGGTAATAAAATCATCGATGACATGGAAATATTTAATTCGAGGATTACTAATCTCTTCACTGATGAAAATAACCCGATTTCAAGAACTACTTCCGCTGAAAATTATAAAATAAATATAAATAAAAATCCAAATTATAAACTACCAGGATATAACGTTCCCGAGTTAAAAAATCAACTCAGAACTGCCATCGACGAAGGATTTAATAAAATTTATCAATCATGGAAAGATAGCCAGCCGAAGCCTATTATCCTTACTCATAATAATTCTCCCGACGGCGACGGTAGACATATCGCACCGAACAATGTGGACATTTCATCGGTGATCGCGCTTAATTTAACGTGTGATGTAATCGAAGGAAGTTATCAAATTAATATGGAACAATCAAATCAAGCCCGACAAGGTTACATTCTTTATTCATTTACGCCAACAGCCCCCCCAGGATTTTAATTGTTGAGAATCCGACTAATCCAGTCTATATGCAATGTCAAAATAATTCGCTAACTAGAATTAATTTTACACTCACCGATCAGTCAAATAATTTAATTGATTTACGTGGTGAAGTATTATCGATTAGTCTGTTTGTGAAAAGCTAACAAATATCGGTTAAATCATTTGTATTAACCCTGAAATCCTTTCAGCAGCAGGGAGGCAAGATGACAACATATTTGCGACGTAGATGGCAGCAATTTTGAGGGTGGTTATGACAACATATTTACGACAAAATCGCTAAGGCTCCATTTTACAAATGGGGTCTTTACTTTTTTTTTTTGGTTAAAATATGAGATTTCGTAGGAAGGCTCCATTTGGCATTCTGAGGCTTTAATCGATTTTGTCGCAAAAGTTTGTAGGGTTCGCCCTCCCTGCTGCTCATGTTGTTATTGACATAGTAGTTTACTCAGTTTCTGCTGTTGTTGCTGGAACCAGATTATTATTATCAACGTTAACTTAAGATGAAGGCTCCTGCGGTTTTAACGATTGTCGTTTCTACGACAACAATATGTGCAGGTATTCTCAGTATTATCGCTAAGAAAATATATACATGCGCGAACGATAAATTACGCGAGTACATGACGAAATTACACACAGCAACAGCCGCCTATATTAAATTATGATCTTATCTTTCCTTTTATCTCAGTGATGGTAAAATATCGGATGATGAGTTCGTAACAATAATGAAAACCTATTATAGAGCATTCATAATCGCTAGTTACAATAACCAGAGCGAAAAATAGAGAATTAAATAATAACTATAACAATAATGTCAGAGTCAAGAAGACTATTGCATCAGATCATAGCTAATGCGACACCATAAAAAATTACTATGATATCACTAAGTTTTAACAATCATGAATTTAGCGTTAATTTTATAACTGCAATTCCATCAAGCAAGATAGCATTGGCCCAACTGCGTGTTTATGACAGCTGGCCAAATATCAGATCGAAACCATTCGGTAGATTACCAGCAAATAATTCACTGATATTTGCGAATAAAAATAAACCTGATGGAACGCCTGATTGGCAAGTTGTTGGAATTTCAACGGGTAGTTATGAAATAGAACAGATTAATGAAGAGTTCCAACGCAGATTAAAATTTGTCACAGGGAAAGAATCTGAAATAGCGATCACTGTTTACGAACCAACACTATCAGCAGTGACCAAAATAAATTCTACTGATTAACTCGTAGATATTTATCAGAGCTCGATTAGATCAGCGTTAGGTTGGCCTAAAGTTGCACCGGTTTATAATGAAGTTTCAGAACAGAACCAACTAAAGATGAATTTAAAACAAACGAAAAAAAAAAGATTTATTAAAGATCAAGAATATTGAAAAATATGGAATATGGAACTTGATGTTTGAATCTGATCCAGGCTACATTGAACATTATTTTACTGATTATGATGATGAAAGAATCCCTAATATGACGTTATCAGTATTTATTCATTCTGCTGTTGATGCAAAACTATTCAAAAGATTTTTAAATACTCTTAAGCCTGAATACGATAAAACATGTAATGATTTAAGAAAATTACTTATTTCATTATCACAACATTACAACGATAACATAAAGCAGCAACAAATCGAAACAATAAAACACTTAAATGGTATCTTATTCGATTTATACATCGCCAATCGAAGTATTTTAAGCGTTGCAACTGATTTTAAAAATCCTAACACAGATCGATATCATACAGGTAGATTTCTTAATCATTACAACAAAAAAAACAGAAAAAGATTTACAAACATGTATTAAACTAGATTTAAATAACGCTGGAATGAAGAAATCAATAATTGATCTTATCGAAAAAATTATCTGGGAGTAATTGAATCATGGAGACAAATTGCCTCACCACAGGCTATTTTAAAACATAACAACACTTTTGGTGCCAGACGTCATATATCGCCGAGCATTGTAAACATAACAACAACAATTGCAGTCAATCTCGTTTGCGATATTGCGTATAGAAGTTTTTAAATAGATCTGTCAAAGTCCAGCCAGGCCCAGCAAGAGTACATATTATATAGTTTCAGTCCTCTAGTTCCCCGGGTGGTTGATTGTATCATTGCCTATACACCCCGTGTATTTGCGTGTACATAATCCGTTATTATCGAGTATACACTTCAAACTTACACACCAAAGCAACAGAATTCTTGACTTACATGGGGAAGCTCTTAGTATAAATCTGAATCTGAGTCTGTAATGTGTTTTATGTCACCATGCGAAACAAAAAAATATCCGGATGCATGGTACTTGTCTATAATAACATTATATTTCAGTAAGTATCAAACATCATAGAAGTACAATATATATATATATATATATATATATATATATATATATATATATATATATATATATATATATATATATATATATATATATATATATATATATATATATATATATATATATATATATAATATTTCCCGTGCTTGTGGTACAAACCTTTTCGTTGAGTTTGCTCGTTTTCGTTAGGTCAAAACCCCAGATAGGTAAACGGGAAATTATATTTGGTTTTAAATTTGTTGATCAAATACTGCTTTTTTCCAGTTCTTTTGCTCGTATTGTGTAGATTTTTATGAACATGTTGCTATCGAATTATGATAAAACAAAACCCGGGGAAAAACAGCATTTGATCAACAAATTTAAAACGTAATGTTAATTTCCTTTTACTTTCCGGGGGTTTTGACCAAACGAAAACGAGAAAAGCCATGAAAAAAGAATGATAAAATCGACTAAAATGCCTGAAAAATCAACAAAATAGCGTAGAAAACAACAAATTTGATAAAAAATCAAACAAAATAAATTTTTTATAAAAATAATTAAATTTGATTAAGTAAATAATGTTTCGTGATATCGAATACAGTCTGTGTGTTTTTCTGCGGAAAACCATCTTAAGATCTTATAATATTTTCTGAATGATATGCAGATTGCAAAGTAAATATCACCATGTACGTGCTTGTAACTGCAATACTGTAAAGTTTTATGCTTGCCTTGGTTGTGTGGCTTGATCATCTAAGTACTGGAACCTAAAACCTTGTGAAAATTTTAAAGAAAACATAGATCTAATGACACCATCAGCGGAACGTTTCACTGAGAAGGTGCTATGTTAAAGTATTTACTAACGGAATAATTGACTTGAACATAATTTCTTCTCCAGATTCTGCATTGACGGTTTTAACAGGTGTTGCAGATCGTATCCAACTAGTGTGCCCAAACTGACAGTTTTCACTTTGCGTGATCATGCGTAGATTTGCAAGTGAGTTTTCAAGTTTATCTACCACATGCCCAGCCTTAATCAACCCAAATAACACGCAATCACAAATCTGTATGATAAATAATGTTTATTTCTTTTGGTATTAAACGCAAGATAACCAGCTTTGATAACACTATCGACTGGTTTTTCAGTCTGCAAATTCAAATGATGCAATTACGATTCGCTTCATCATTGGTAAGGATTGGATGTGACACAAGCTCATTTTGCTCCATTTATATACTATATACTAATATTGTTTTGAAAATCTAGCTAGATAATCTTCTTCGCGCTTTATAATAGATTCTGCGTTTTATTTTTTTATCGTAATATCTTTTCAGCTCCCTGTATATTTTAGCGCCACATTGTGCACACATGTGCGTCTTTCCTCTCGCTCCATCACCATACCGTAAACACGGTTTAGGTCCTAGACTCCAATTTCTAACGTATTGCATGTGATAACTGCAGAAATAGTTTGCACAATTTTTTGTTACACGGAGATGTATAACCTATCTTAAGCCAGTGGCAATTGTGATTTGGTTGAATCATATATAAATGATTAATAATCCTATTTAAATACATATTTGCCTTAATTAAAATATGCAGGAAATATCCGCAATTGAGCATGCCGCTGATAGATCTAATCTTGACAGACTACATAATATAGTTTCTCAACGTGAGATCTAGCTTTAACGAATGCGGATATAACTAAACGCATCCATGAAGCCAAGAAGGAGTTTCGCGACGATGGTGCGGCTCATGTGTGGTCCACATTCAGGATTGGAAATACCACAAATGTGATGACTGACAAAACGACGAAGAGAGATCATTGATTATCTCGATGTTCGAAAATATATTATTTTAGTAAAATTTATTGTAAAGACCAAGGATGATATATCCATCATCTGAGAGAAGCTCGAATCCATCCAATATTCAAGAAATAATATTATCCTTGGTGAAAATTCCAAACCAAGAATACTGACTGGAAGAGCCAAGCCATAGTATAAGCGATCTTACCCAGTAACTGCGGTAGTGTATGCGCTCTATCCGTTAAATGATAAACCTGACGTTGGGGATTTTAAAAAAAATGAAATTTTCATCCTTGACTTCGTCAGGAATAAACTGTGTAACTGAGCGACTCATAGAAAACGTCACAAACGCAATACGGGGAAAAGGTTTGACAGATTTAAAACGTACAAAAATAAATATACGCGCTGACAAAGTTAAAGACACTGGAGCGTCTATCAGCGACGTTGCTGAGCTAGAAAAGTTATCAATATTTCCAGTAGCAGTGAAGACATTTACCGGAGAGTTTGTACAAACCAAGATATATAAAAACATAGAAACCCTATAACAATCATTGATCATAACGCACATGCATGGACTAATGCTGTAACTGTATTTACACAAGAAAGAATGGATAAATTTTACCACGCTTATGTATTCAATGCCATCGGTGATATCAATAAAAGTGACCCTGTTTCTGTATCTGTTTCAGAGTTCAGAATGTCTTTATTATGATCAGTTTGTTGGGTCTAAAGGTGATATTTATTGTACAGAATCTCTCCATGAAGAAATGGAAAACCTTGCGCTGAAATATACTTCTGACGATGTCAAAGTTAGACAATTACTAAGTAATTGTTTTACCGTACCATCGGTTTTCTGCTCATTTGTCTCAGGAGAAAAACTCATGGTAACCGATACAATCGGAATTTTCAGAAGATGTAGTGAGATGTTGTATCGAATACGGGCACAGTGGATTGTGGAATACTAAATATAATTACAATGACGTTATCTCAGTTGATACGATAGCGTGTTATCCTGGAGTTTTCTTGGATATGGAGAGTGTTCTAAATACTTTAAGAGATTTGTGCATCCTACATATGACATTACCAGGGTTGCAATAAATGAACCCTTGCCAGATTTTGACTTAACCGGATTCGCCCGAATAGAGTTGTTTGATTTACACTCGGATCTCCATTCGATGTTTTATGCGTGATTTGGAAAACATTTTTTTCAGAGCGACGTTGGGATCCAATAGTTCTGCTAAGATATATGTTTGATGCAGAAATTTTAGTATCGTTGAAAGTAAATGAAGCAATTATATCTTATCACGGTCAGAAACAAGTTTAGAACCTAATGTATTAGATGCTAACCACGAAGATAAACTTGCAAAAGATCTCGTCAGAAAAATATACGGTAAGTTTACACAAGGACGATCACAATATCATAAAAGAACGTGTACAAGATTGATTATAGACGATGCTGAACTCGATTTTATAATAGCTGTTACGATGGGAAAAAAACACATTTATAAGTCGATGTAATGCATATTTATCAGACGAAACAAAACTCGATACCATTGTGAGCTAAACCGATGGCGAGTCACGGCAGTTTACTCATTTAAGATCTTCGATGTTAGCTTATGTTTCGATAAATCTATTATCGATGATAAATAGATATCCTCATTGCGCAGTTAGAGTCACAACAAATTTATTTTATACACACAAAAAATATAAAAATTTCTTAAAACTCGGTAATGGTGAATGGGAACGTGGATGATACAATAAGAAAATATACTTAGTTATTGTGAATCTGCAGGTGTTGAAATTGCAGAGACATAATACATTCATAATAATCAAGCATCAAAGTTATCTGCACCATCCGTGCATGATCCTGTATCTAGACATAAAACCGTTTATCTTAATGGGTGTGGGGGATCAGGTAAAACAACATGCGCGATTAACTTTCTCATGAGTTTAGATAAGATTGTTTTGACACCAACGCACAAACTCGACAAGGAAATAAAACAACGAGGTGTAAAATTGTGTACATATCATAGTTTCTTTAGATGGTGCAAAGATACATGGACCCCATCACGAATGGGTCAAAATTATTTACCTAAAATTATTATATGGGACGAGATTTGTACGGTGTCTTCGGAGGTATTACAAATATTTATTAATTGGTTGTTACTAAAGAATACTGCTGTGATTATGTGTGGCCATCATGGTCAACCACCACCCTTTGTTAGGCAGTTTCCACATAAATTGCTGAAAACATTTGTAGATTATTACGAAGAAATATCTGTTGACCATAGAATTATTCATGAGTCGCTGAAAGAATTTGAAAGATTAATGCGACTACAACTATATAAAATAGAGTGTGAAGTAATGCGTGAGATAATTCCAGAAACATCCGTCAATGATTTTTGGTTCGTATGGATACCTGCTGATTAGATAGTTGCGAGTATAAAAATAGGTCGTGATGAACTGGAAAAGAAATTATTTGCGTTACATAAGGAACAATTCCCAAAGTTACCTGTACCGTTGTGTTATCGCCCAGAAGATACTAGAAAACAAAATCTTGATGTTGAGATTCCTAATGCAGACACTATCCGGACACAAAATCTTGTGTTAAATGATATTGTTTTAGTAGCTGTTCATATTGTTGAGAGCGCATTAAACATGGATATCTCGCCGTGGACGTTAGGATACGCTATAACGATTCACTCGTCGTAGGGATTGACTATTACTGATATTAGTAATTGGATCGTCGATGATCGATTTTAGTGATCAAATTTAGTTTATCTCGCAGTATCTCGAGTTAGAAGAATATTTCAACTGAAACGGGTTAACATGAATTGCGTAATAATTGAAAACAAAAACACTAACAATGTCGATATCACTAAAACATTAGTCAGCTTTAAACAGTGCGAGAAAAAATGATATATAGATGTGGAATTTATTATGATGTTAAAACGACGACAAAATAATCATTGCGAAAATTGCAACGCAATAATGTTTTGGCAGTATTCGAACAATAACTCAAGACAATTTACCGTTGATAGAATTAATATTAGTCTTGGTCACACACGCGAAAATGTGATGCTGACATGTTCGAAGTGTAGCAGACGTCGAGGGGCTGCAAGTTTATAAAAGTGTGCTTGGTGGAATTGCGTATCCTCAGAAATTATTTGTAATTGTTCGCGTACAAATCAACGACGATGAGCAGGTAAATCTAATCTGTAGATTACAGGTCTACCTGTGGACCTTACCACGCTGGATATTTTGTGTGTGGTCACACTCCAAATAGGATCAGTTGCACTTTTTCTGCCTCTTTCGAGTTCGCCGCGTTCGTATAAATATCTAACCGTAAAATTTCCAAGTTCTGGTTGAGAAACAGATTCACGTTGTATCGGTATATATTATTTTGTGATCGCATCAGACGGTTTCATAGAAGTAGCACGAGTAATTTCTTTATTCAGCACAGCTATCACACTGGGTAACCTCGCAACCCATTCAAAAAGATCTTTCCTTTGTCTTAAAGTCTGAAGATATTTCCTTTACATATTGATACCCGAATAACCGCTCATTAAGTGTTCGATTATATCGTTCAACGATTTAATATTGAATTTCCTTGTGTCCTCGTCTAATTTTAACGTTGTGTTTGTTCATGAACGATAATACTGCACCAATAAATTCTTTGCCAGGATCAACCTGTAGCAAATGTAGCCATCGTAGACGACATCGCTGATAAATTCGTTCAAACGCAGATGCAACTTCAGATGCTGTTTTTGTTGATAGCGGCTCCGCTTCTTTATATCTGCTCGCAACATCAACGACAGTTACCGCTTATCTGTATGAGTGTTGACGTCTGCCAATTTTAATGGTATCGTGTGGTAAAAACAAGATATCTGCTTGATGAACTTCATTAGAAACGTTGACATCGAAATGTGCGCATTGAATTTTTTTAAGTGGATTTCGAAAGATTTGACATATTGCCTGTCGTGCTAACCACGCTGCAGCAACATCATGTGAAACTTTTGCTGAGGCAGAAAGTTTGCTAATCGCTGCCTTACCTCTCCAATATTCTCTCGGGGAATAATAAACATAGTCCATTAAAATAATCAGTTGATTATTTACCAGCCCCTATCATTATTTTACCTTTCATAGATACTTTTATTAGAAAGCTAGATATTTATTAGCTACAGAATTCAACGCGTGAATCAGCTTTACATCTGCGAGATGCCGTTGTTGCAAATCAGGACTTTTATACGCGACATCATGAATGTGACACGCTTGATCAATCTTATTTACTGGAATCTCTAGAGGTTTCGGTTGATCTTGGTTATCGAGTCTGATATAGAGACGAGTTCCAGGACCACAATAATTATATCCCGTAAGGTGTTTCTCACCAGGGTAGTTTGCCCATTGAGTTCCTGGCACTTTCCTTAGCGATGCAGCAATATCACCACCATGCGCTATTTGCGACGCGGAAATAAATTTATATTTGTTTGTACCACATTTTGTACACTTGCCTGTGAGTCCGCGTCTTTAATGTTTTGTTGTCATCGTTGTCAATTCAAATGTGGGGGTTGTTGCTCTACATCGAACACAATACAAACTCATATTATTATTATATGGATTTAATTGACGTTTCTGCGACACGAAAACAAGAGCCAGTAAGGCACCATCCCGCGTTACCAATCAGAATTCTACCGTTATTCTATCAGAATGATTATAATAGGCCCGTCTGGAAGTGGGAAGACACAATTATTGCTTAATCTGATAATGCGATGGTTCAAGTGAAATAAATTGTATTTAGTAGCGCCATTTGCATATGATCAACTATGTTACGAAGTTCTTAAAGATTTTAATCAAAATGTGAAATTGCTAGACGAAGAAAAAATGATATCATTGATTTTATTACCGATATGACTTAGACGGATTCATTAATAACCTCGTAGTGTACGATTATGTGATGCTGGACAAACAATCCAATCCAGCTAGAATATTTTCTCGAGGTAGACATGAAAATACTGACGTGATTTATGTTACTAAGAGATAAACTCAGATACCCAAGATGATTAGATATAACTGTTATATTTTGGTTGTGTTTAATGGCGTGGATAATTATACTTTGCTTTGACAAACACGCCAATAAGAGCACATTTGCAAGAAGTTCAAAGAACAATCCGTTTAAATATGATTAAAATTACACGTACACCAAATTTTATATAAAAAGAAGATAGCTTAATAGACATAACACCTTAAATTGGTAATGTCGTGAAATATAACCTACCATCATTGATCTTGGAGACCACATACAACATGGCTCTAATAAATCATGGATATTGTTGTGCATTAAATAGATTTAGCCACAAACATCTTTAAAGATGCAACATCCCACTACATGCATAAAGGAAGTCGAATTTTGATATTATTCCTAAACCAGCAGTAAAACACCCATGCCTCATGATTATTTTCCATACAAACCACTCCCTAGCTTAAAAATTATGTGCTTTTTGTCTTTATATCCGGTAGTTGGATATTTAAACGATTTGGAGAAAAATATTTAGATACAATAAATACAAATTCAAAATTTGTATACAAATTGCTATTATGTGAAGGACAAATACAATTATGTAAACAGAAAGTTGTGGCAATGGCTAAGATTATTATAACAAAAAGTATAAAAGTAGCAACTCTTGTAAATGTGAAAAAGTTGTACTTGGAGGTGGAGGAAGAACAATTGCTATTGGAAACGGTAGCACAGCCATTCCTAGAGAAGGTTGCACCATTTCAAAATATTCCAGTTTTTTTGTGGATATCCACACAATTAGTAACATCATTGCCTTAAATAATTTGCGGTGTAATAGGCAGACTTTTTAAAACAGCTAAGCATTATTTCTTTCTTGTTTGATTATATCATGTCGCTTAATCTATACATACATACATACATACATACATACATACATACATACATACATACATACATACATACATACATACATACATACATACATACATACATACATACATACATACATACATACATACATACATACATACATACATACATACATACATACATACATACATACATACATACATACATACATACATACATACATACTCTGACAGAGATAAAAGACACATAATGATATAAAACAATATTCTTTTCAACTATAAAGGGAAAATAAAATCAGAGATTAATTTTGCTTTTTCAAAAAAGTTGAAATCATTGGTTATTAAGATTTGAATCAAAAGTTTTTTATCATCGTCCTACTTTACTGTGTGAAAGTCAAAGACATTGGGCGACCCTGACGTAACAGCCAATAGTAACATGATTACAAGTACATGCTCCCAGACCGCCTGTTTCTCTTATTCAAACGTTCGAAACTGTGAATGTGTTGACATATTTATTCATTCGCTAGTTTTGCATAGAGATGATAGTTTGAAATCGGGCGAACTGTAAGATTGGTGATTGGTGTATCTATTCAAGAGGTTTTCAATATTACTAAGATAAATTGCTTGTTTCCTGGCCAAACGATCTACCATCACATTTGTTGTCACCATACATCGTTTGTTAGTGATACTCTAGATTCCTTGGTGGTAGTGTGGGTTGAGTAATAAGCAGTTCCTGATAAAATAAAGACAAAAGAAAACAAAAATAAAAAATAGCAACAAGAAATGAAAAAGAAAACACAGGAATCTCTAAAATTGCCTTGATAATTAATGTTTTACAGATATGAATATTAGTGGTTAGTACATTGGTCGCATGTTTACGCTGACACGGCAGATTGAATACCGATCTCAAAAATCATTTTCACATTCCTAAGCAACACACTAAACGGCTACTCATTAAGTTGTAATGAGTAGCCGTTTAGTGTGTTGCTTAGGAATGTGAAAATGACTTTTGAGATCGGTACTCAGACTGCCGTTAACATAATGGTGAAAAATAAGGGTATACATAGCCAGATAAGAATCATCAAAGACATATAAATATAGTTGCTGACACAAAAAGGACTCTCAAATAAAATTGTAAAAACAAACAACTGATCAAAGGCGACAAAACGAGGACACACGACTGACGCAAGGACAATTGCATCAGCTCTGCTTCACACGTGGAAACGGGAATAGAAAACCATGTTCCAAGTTGTACTTTTGCATAGACACCTGTAGCAAACATGTTCAAATCTCCTTGTCGTTTTGCCAAGGTAAGTGTATTGCGTCACTCTCAAAATAAAAGCCTTCAGGGTGTGTTACAATTATTAAACGCACATAGTTTGATCACATATAGCGCGTCTTCAAGCGTAGCACGTTGAAAGGCGTTTCGTTTATAATGGACAACGTGAGAAGGGCGCACATGAATAAAAGCGCTTAAAATATGATAGATACGGAAAATATTTTTAAAATATTGTGTACTTGTTATTACCATATGGTGTTTTGCAAGTAAGCTTCAACCTTTTATCAATTGTAAATGCATTTCCTCATTTTAATGGAACTGTGAGGATTTTAATCTTGTGATTATTTTGAATCAAGTAACATCTGTCGTTTCATTTAATATTTCCTTCCTATTACCATGCTTTTGAAGCACTTGACATTGATGAGTTTCATATCCGATTAGGAAGATTTACTTGTTTCTGCATGCATTGGTTCAAATTAATCAAGTAGTGAATGGTCAGTAATATTTCAATAGGGATCTTATAATATGATAATCGCTGTTAGAAGACAGAGTTTGATTTTCATACATTGTCACCATATTCTTTCAAAGTATATTTCATACAAACTTTTGTTATATTTCTTGCATAATTTCGTAAAACGCACAAATTACTTTTTGCAATTCTATCTATCTATCTATCTATCTATCTATCTATCTATCTATCTATCTATCTATCTATCTATCTATCTATCTATCTATCTGTGTGTGTGTGTGTGTGTGTGAGAGAGAGAGAGAGAGAGAGAGAGAGAGAGAGAGAGAGAGAGAGAGAGAGAGAGAGAGAGAGAGAGAGAGAGAGAGAGAGAGAGAGAGTACCGTAAAATAAATATCTCCAGGGGGAAAGCTTGGGAGCATCAAGTACAGAAACATTTCATGGAAACTAGAATACTGAAATTAACTGCAATACAAGTGTGACTATTTTGTCATTTCAACTTTTCCTAACTAAATTAATGTACTCATATATGTCAGAAATAAACTAAATTAATGTACTCATATATGTCAGAAATATATATATATATATATATATATATATATATATATATATATATATATATATATATATAATCATATATGTCAGAAATAAAATTTTAAAACAAACTAACCGTTAGTTCTTCTGAGTTCTTATCAGTTGATGACCTTTGAAAAATATCAGATTAGAGTGTTAACACTTTAGTTTTGTCATATATAGGCGTATAAACTGCATTATATAATTAAAAACCATTGAGCGGAAAAAGTGTACTTGAGTAATTTTAATTATTTGACCTTTTCATTGTTATTACGTTGTTATTATTGAACTTCACGCTTTTTGTATCTGTAATCATTTAACCATCGGCATTGCTGACTGGGAACTCGGAGCTGGACATCTAACCTTCACTAATTCAACTTCCAACCAAAATCGAGAATGTGTGTGGACTTCTACAATAATTTAAATAAAATATTGAATGTGTACCCCACCGCCAATTACCCACAACCAAAACTTCACAATAGGGGCAACCCTCACAGATGTAAAAATAATGTACTTATAATTTGAAAAATGGCAACAAAAATAATAATACTAATAGTTTTAATAAAACGCCTTTGTTATGCATCCAAACAAAGCATACGATTTTCCACTCATGAAGAAGGCAAGGCAGAAGCTGTATTAGTCTCACTTCAGTTCACATTAGCGAGGAAACCATCGATCGCAATGTATAGTCAGCACGCGGCATCTTGCAAAGATTAAACTGAAATGTGACAGATGATTAAATTTCAATAAAGGTGCTGCAGTTGAGTTCGGTGTAGAAAACATGTTATACAAAACATCTTTCAATTATTTAGTATAGAAATCAAAAATTTGCTTCTACTTTTAATTAAGTTTAGATTACTTAAATTGATTATTGTGAACAAAATAGCATTAGAACTGAAACTGCAAAAATCACTCAAAACTGGAGTGTGTCATATATAATGAAGTTATTATTTCATATGATAAATATAATGCGCCAATAGCAATTGTAAATTCAGTTGAATTTTGTAAACATGAATTCAAACATGATATTATCACGTTTGATTTAAAAAATGTTTATATATATATATATATATATATATATATATATATATATATATATATATATATATATATATATATATATATATATATATATATATATATATATATATATATACCTATTTTGCACATTTTAGTTTCATATTTTTTTTATTGCACATGATATTATTGTCTGCCGTGTGTCTCGACTAGTATTTAAAAGGTATACAAACTATTAACACTTCTAAAGATAATGCCATCCAACTTGCCTTCAAGATAATCCAAAAAAATAATTTACCTTATTGCGATTTCACTTTAACAGATCAGCGTATAAACGCCGTTTAAGTCTACATGAGGTGGCCTTGGGTGGCCAGTGGTCTAAAACACTCTCCGTTTTGGATCTTTACTATCTCACCTCTGTCTGCTTGGGTTCGAGTCTAATATTCGGCGGATGTGGATATGTGAGAAAGTTTGCCAGTAGCTTCTCGTGGAACGGTGGTTCTTTCCGTGGATTTCCCAGTTTCTTTCCCCACCATTAATAATTGTCGCCATATATAGCCTATCGTTTGCTGAAAAATGGCGTTAAGCACCAGAACAACAACAATCTACATGAACTTTTGCTTACCTTCACATCACTATGTGACCAAACCGTGAAAATTTAACAAATGAAGATAAATATGTACTGCAATCGATGAAGCAATCTCTCTCTCTCTCTCTCTCTCTCTCTCTCTCTCTCTCTCTCTCTCTCTCTCTCTCTCTCTCTCTCTCTCTCTCTCTCTCTCTCTCTCTCTCTCGTGTAATCGAGTGTGTATTGTATGAAGCAGTGTCACAACCTGAAGCCTAAAATTAAATATATTTGTTATAATATCTCATGTACCCTACCCTTAGAAAAATGTATAGGTATTCCGTAGAATATTATCTTTAAAGTATTATTGCTTTATAAATAATTATTGATAATTTGACCGGAACCTAAACTGAGAATGTCATTGTGCAGATGCATATATTTTTTTAGCATAAAGAATGTATATAAATATTTTAATTAGAACGAGCAAGATATTTCAGTTTGTGTTTTTACTCATATGTGTGTGTGTGTGTGCGTGCGTGCGTGTGTGTTCCTTACGTGAATTGATTATTTTCTCATAATGAATATCAAGATATTTTAGTTTGTTTAAATTTTGTGTGTTTTCCTAAAACCTTTCTTACATAGTATCCAGGGTCCTGCAGAGGATTTGGAGGCCCCGAGCGTCATTCAGATTTTGACCCAACTCCAAGCTTTCGGCAGGAAAAATTTGCCGTGAGTGACTGATCGTTGGGCCCATATTGGGAGGAGGGGCCGAGCAGATTGCTTGGGAATTTAAACCTTTGCACGGTCCTGATAGTATCTAATTTTTGTTTGATGAAAACTTATTCAAACAAATGTTAAGTTTGGTCGAATTGTCTTTCCAGTTGGGACAAATTGATTTTATTTCGGCCCAATTTAAGTCTAATTGTCTGAGGTCGAATTTTTGTGAGCTAAATTGACAATAATCCGGCATAACAATTTTTCCATCCCTCACACTGTTCGATCCCACAGCTTCAATTCACTTTCTCTGATTTACAAGGACTTTCAGAAGAAGAATGAACCCTTTTGTCCTATCATCACTCTTTTAGAGACTTTCAGCGTGAATGCAGAAAAGAGATGAATTTCTTCTTTCTTAAATTACGGTGGGAAAAAATCTTCTTTTAGAAAATTTGAAGAATTGATGGCAGCACTGGACGAAATGGTCAGAAAGCCAGTCAGTTTATGTTTCCATCATTTTTATGCAGCCAGTCCCAGAGGAAAGACAATTTGACGGCTGTCGAGATTTACACATTACCATTTGCTAGATAACTACAAGTGCTCGAAACCTTAACTTGGGAACTTCTATCTGATTGCATCTACGGCACTGGATGGCAAAGCTACTCCTATTTCACAGACAATATATCCACATGCACGTATGCAATGTATTTATTACGACTGAAAATAGAATATACAACATATTTTAGAGTTGAATAAAGTTGATTATTTTACCTGTTATATTTTTATCTTATTTATTTATTTAAAGAATACTGAGTCAAGGACTTTAGCATAAAATGAGATTTTACTACGACCAATGGTAGGAAGCTAAATAAATATATTGTGAACACGAACAAACAGCGACATGTTTTAAATGCCTTAGTGTACAGTCTGTTCAAGAAATATAATTATTATTGGATTGAAGTTAAAGATTATTTTATGCGAATTTCCAATAAAACAGACATATGATACCAGCAGGGTCTATTCTTGAAAGGTTTGGGTGAAACTTCACGTAAGAAAAATGGCATGTTTTCTCGATAAAGGGGGGATTTCATAAATGTATGAGTGACTTTGTTTTGTATTTGTGTATACAGCAATCATTTTTCCCAAATGTGACCTTATATTGGCACCATGACTATTGTGAGAACATTTTTCCTAAAAGTTTTTACGTTAGTATTAGACAGCAAACTGGTAGCTCTGGTGTGTTAAAGTGCAAAATATGTGTACACGTGATACAAGGCCAGACTTTTGTTGTACCTTTTGTACCACAATACTGAAATGCAAATTTCATTGGAAATGTATTTTATTATTCTCAGTAATATCTTTCCTATAAACCTTTATGCATTGTTTGCCACTAGTACTGTGCACCTTGACCGATATGGAAAATTAATGCTGGCTAAAACATCTATGCCGTTTAGCTGGATTAAAAAGTACATTCAGGGTCTGCATTTCATCATGGTTTAAAAGAACAAATTTGAGGCATAAAGTTAGTAAAGCATTGACGTCTACACCTCTCACAGCCCGAGTCCTACGCGTTACAATGTAACACCACTAGTGAAATAAGCCTATATGAAAATCTGCTCTAAAGGCATCCAACAAACGTTTGCTAAAATTCGCTTGCTTCTCTTTTCATTATAATATTGAGACAACCTTAACGAAAGAATAATAACATCAGTAATAAATACAATAATGGTAATAGTAATTATCAGACTGTATAACTCTGATCAACTTGATCATGTGATATGTTTTCTTCAGGACCTATATCTTCCTATCGTTCGAGCCTCACCTCATAGCGAGTCATGGCAGATGAATTTAATTTGTCTACGCTAATTCATTTTTATAAAAGCAAACAGGATACACATAAAATCAAGGTCCATATCTTTTAAACTAATATATTGCTTGGTGGATAGGTCGTTGTCTTCGTATTCAGGTTTTCTGCTAGATGTTGGAACAAACAAATCTTTAAATGTGTTTACATTTTTGACAATTGATCCTCTTACAACAACAATCTTGTTGTCAAATGCAAGTTAGTTTCCTTTTGTTTGGTAACCCATTAAGACTTTACCCCGTATTTAGACAGAAGCCATATTCTGCATGTCTGATTGTTTGAACTCCTCGTTTTAGCTTATCTTGCAAACTGTCTAGTTATATAAAGCATGTTGATTAACCTCACTGAAATCATCATGGCTGCAAATCTCATCTAGCAATCTTGTACTTGTTCATACTCTAGAGGGGAAGAAAAACGAACCCAACCATTCCAAAACCACAAAATCAATTTAAGTGTTTAATTTTGACAAACATTGATCAGATTTCGTTCAATTTTTTTGTAACAGTTTGCATAATCAGTTATTATCGGTTGCGAAATATTTGTTAACCGCTATTAACAACACTTTCTTTTTAAAAATTTATACTAAACTATAATAAAACGAATCACGAGAAAGAGTTAAAAAATGTTAACGAGGCTAATTTCCTTAGCAATAAATAAGTATATAAGATCAATACGATTCCGTAAACAAATCCCATCAAAAAGCAACAACAACAACAAAAAAATTCAAATAAGATTTTATGTTGCAGAAAGAAAGAGACAAAACGGTAAAAGAAATATATGCATGCATGCCTGTCATTAGGATTTTCCTGAATTTTGCAGCGATGCCTGTTATATAATCAATGAGATTTATTTGGCCGACGCTTTATTCATGGAAATGATATAGCTTTTTCATCAAAAAATGTGTACCCCTCATGCAAATATCATAAAATTTGTACCCACGTGAGAAATGTTTTTCTTTTTATAAAATGTGTACATTAATGTCAAAATCATAATATATACATACATGTGCAAAACTCATAAAATGTGTACGCACATATAAAAATAAGAAAATATTTACCTACATTCCATAATCATAAAAGGTGGATCCCACATGCCATACTTAGAAAATGTGTGAGCACATATGCCAAGTTTATAAACGCGTACCAACAAATAAAATGCATAGAATTTGTACCACACATTGCATAATCATAAAATGTGTACCACACATTGCATAATCATAGAATTTGTACCACACATTGCATAATCATAAAATGTGTACTACACATTGCATAATCATAAAATGTGTACCCACATTGCATAATCATAAAATGTGTACCACATATTGCATAATCATAAAATGTGTACCACATATTGCATAATCATAAAATGTGTACTACACATTGCATGATCATAAAATGTGTACCCTACAGTACATAATCATAAAATGTGTACTTCACATTTCATAATCATAAAATGTGTACCCCATATGCTAAAATCGGACTTTTATTATGCTTTTTAACAAAATTGTACTACAGCAGAAATCTCATGTGCCTCGACAGGAAAATTAATACATTATCCTAAGGTCAAATCAAGGATAGAAATAATGTAAAAAAATATTTAGTCATTTGTTTGATGAGTTTTCTCCTGTCTATGCGATTTGGACAAAGGCTTATCGAAGGTGTCTGTTACAGTAATACCAAATATAATGCTACACGTAAGGGCTGTCTCTACCGAGCGAATCATATACCTTCATGAATTTAACTGAAGTCCCTTGTTCTCTATATTTCCAAAGACTTTAAGACAACAGTGATTGTCAACTGGATGATTGAGTACAAAATATTTTGTCTAATCAACCAATAACCACAAATAATGCAAATATAAATTAACATTTCATCACTACCATTGTTTCAATTTTGCATGGTTTCTTTGTTTATCACATTTTCTCGATTCAGAACTTAGCCTTTCGCAGCCGAGCATTAATACTTCTGATTCCATTATCTAGTCACTCGAAAGCATTAAATACTCACACCTCATGTGCCCCTCGAATACACTGCTTTCAAATCACAATTAAAGGCATAGCAAAATAAAGGCACGATTCCTTCACATTTACTCAATGGCAAAACTATCAGTCCCTCTCATGAACATTTCACATCGAAAAGCACAGCCATACAATAACTCTAAGTTAAGATAGGAACTACCTAGTACCTCTGAAATATTGTTCTATTTTGTCCCATCTCAAGCTACTAAACAAATATATCATTTTACAAAATTCATGCTATCATAATGTCTCGTGAATGCCATATATTATGACGTCAGGCCTATAAATCAGCATATTACTCTGGTTAAAAAATATGTCTCTAACACCACAATAATTAAACTATAAAAGGAGACGTAAATACAAATGACACACACCTTAAGCTTACAATATTATCTGGTTGTCGGGATAGTACCACTTAGAGTTGAATGAATATATATTTTCAACTCCAAAATATAATGGGAAAATAACAGGAACGTCAGTGGCTCAAAGGCCTCTTTTTATAGCAACAAATGTATTCTCTCCAGTGACAATTATCATGTCCGCCATAAGTAGTTTTATATCAGCTTGCAGAGGATGTTACATTACCCTGGTGAAGAATGTCTACCTATTTGCAGTATGATCTATCTTATGATAAATCGTTATCAGTGTTGTTAACGTTGTCGTGTCTAATCATTAGGTAGAGGCCTATGTGACAATTCATACAATTATCGACTGATGCTGACGTAAATGAAAACGCAATGAAAATAATCTGGGCCTATAATCCGTCATGTAGTTTACACATTGAAAATGCATAGTTATTGTTCATAATTTTATGTGAGGGTCAGAATATATTGATATAATGATAGTTCTACGACCCAAACTGACGTTCGGGCACTGGGACCATCGAACCTTCAGACCATTGAGAGAGAGAGAGAGAGAGAGAGAGAGAGAGAGAGAGAGAGAGAGAGAGAGAGAGAGAGAGAGAGAGAGAGAGAGAGAGAGAGAGAGAGAGAGAGAGAGAGAGAGAGAGAGAGAGAGAGAGAGAGAGAGTACCAAGCAAACATCGAGTTTCGTGGCAATTTCTTGAGTATGTGCATATAATGGCGTGCATACGGTCATGAAGTTTACCTTGTCTTGTACAAGACAGATTAATCAATAAGCAACAACTGTTAAAATATTTAGTTTCTCAAATCAGATTGTGCGCGCCTAATGACGACAAAAGCCACGCTAATGTTATATTAATGACATATAAGACCTAAATTGAAACAACGGAGTCACAATACTATTATATGGTATAGTTAAGGCACAAGCAAGGATATAGAAAAACGCAGTTGCTAAAATAAATGTCTTTATCAAAAACTGAGTCTGGATAAATGACACCAACATTGTTTTTGTGGTTGTTGTTGTTGTTGTTATAGGGTTCAGCACAATTTTACAGAACAAGATAGGCTATACATGGCGGCCAGTATAACTGTAGGAGGGAGAACGCTGGAAAACCCAGGGAAGAACCGCTGACCACGAGAAGCTATTAGCGGGCTCTCTCACGTACCAACGTTAGCCGAGCCTGAGACTCGCACCACACGCAGACAGAGGTGAGATGGCAGTGATTCGGAACGGTGAGAGCTTCAGTCCATTCACCCACCCACCCCCTTTGATAATTGTAAACTTTTCGAGGCATTCGTGACTGCCAGACCTACAATAAATATAATATTGTGCGTATATTGATCATTTTGAAAATCTTCAAGGATAAAGGAATATATTATGGGACGCTTTGTGCAAACATTTCTTGGAAAAGAGAAAAATAGAGAGAAAATTTAATTGATCTGAGTTAAATGTGATGTCCTGACACATTTTCTTAACCAATTATCATGTGCATTATTGATTTTTTAAGTGATAATTTGATGCATGCATCAAGCGCCATCTGGTTTATTCTTGTAATCTGTGTTTTGTGTTATGACGCGACATGCTCATAGATCCATGGTCATATTTACGTGTCTATGTATCGCTGGACCGGCAGCAATGTTTGTTTCGTAGTAAATAGAAAAACTGTTTTGCCATGACCACAATTGACTAGTATGTACATTTTGCTTCGGTTTAACTCTCTCGGAACAATATTTTTGTTTGCTTTTATCTAAAAGCGAATTCCTTGGGATAGATGGATAAGCAGATACAGGTAGGTTAATTAGCTACCTAGCTAGATGAGTGGAGGCATATGGTCAATATGTTTCGCTAAACACATTAAATAAGTGAAATAATTAAAATAATCTGAGGTAATTTTTACGTAATACATCGGTAGAAATGTTAAACTACTGTTAGGTTAAGAAGATATATGTACAACATATATTGTATAAGTTAGTCTTAAGAAATGTTTATGCAGACACGAAATTGACATGTTTAATTTTGGTGTCTATACAGAGGCGATACGTGATTCAGACAACAATCTGTCATCATGTCTACATAATCATGATAGCAGATTTCATGCAGTAAATTGTCCCGTTGACATGGAAAACGTCTTAATGTGTATGCAGTAGAAATATCGTGTGATAATGATGACATTTATATACTCCACACACATAGTTTTACATTTTTGTTGCACTTCCTTGAGCTGTAGCTGTACAATTTTCACGTCAGTTCTTTGCAAACCACGACAATATGGGGAAAATGTATTGCTGTCTATGAATGCTATGGCACTGTAGAAATAAACTGGCTTATAATGAATACAGAAATTCGGCTGTATAAGTTACATATCTTGCATGCCAATCATTACTTTATCCACATAATTATTTAGAAATGAAAGATCTGTTAATGACACGTACTGGTACTGTCAATGGTTTGACTTGTCACATTGTGATCACTATATGGCCCATTAGGAAAGATGAATTTGAGAAGTATTTATTATTGTTCATTTTAAACATGTATCCATTTATACAAATATTAGAAAGAAAATTCTTTTTAATTCATTAAATTAATATTATTATCCGTAAAAGAAACGAAATAGCAAGAGATGAAAATACACAAAAACTGTCAAAATGAGTGAAATGGTAAAGAAAGTCGATGAAGTATATTTCATCTTTTTTGAGAATGTCCCGTCGTGTTTATATTTGACAATGCAACCGCTCACTTTGTAGGCAAAGAACAATGCTTTACTTTTTATTATATTAGAAGAACAACAATTTACATAATTTGAACATTTTACATATTATTAATTTCGAATAATTAAATTAAAATCAGAAACGTTTAAAAAGAAACCAAAGAGTTTATGTGATTTGAACAAAGTCTGACAGTGTTGCAGAAAAGAATATCAATTGGTAACTGAGATTTGAATTATTTTTTTATGTATCACACCTTTTAGACAAATTGCTCGTTTTCGTGGAAGCAAATCTGATGAGTCGGCGATTGACTAAATCTTATCAGTACATTATGGAAGAGTCAATCAACTCTTGTTAAACAGTCAAGCCCGAGAAAAGCGCACTTTTGTTAGAATTCTTTACTCCTGAGAAAATTAGTTTATCATACATTAAAGTAGTAAACTTCTCCGTAATTTTCGTTTTTAGGGAAAGATGACAATCTTCAAACAATGATGATAATGACACTGATTATTATTATTATTATTATTATTATTATTATTATTATTATTATTATTATTATTATTATTATTATTATTATTATTAAACTGGACCATTTAATTCCAACAATTTATAAAATTATTTGCATATTTGCTAAAGACAGAATTTTGTTTTCTGCTTATGTCGTGACAGGTTTCATTGCTCTTCAAAAGCTACAATGACGAGCAGCACACTTTCTTAATATTGTGGCAATTATTTGTTCCAAAGACTGTTACCGCTACTCCAATACTGTCTAGATGAAACTCATTTGTCAGTTACAAAGACTAGTATAAAATTTACTATTTTAACGCATGCATCATTTATCTACCACTACTGACAAAATTAGAATTTAATAATAATAATAATAATAATAATAATAATAATAATAATAATAATAATAATAATAATAATAATAATAATAATAATAATAATAATAATAATAATAATAATAATAATAATGATGATGATGATGATGATGATGATGATGATGATGATGATGATGATGATGATGATGATGATGATGATAATTATTATTATTATTATTATTATTATTATTATTATTATTATTATTATTATTATTATTATTATTATTATTATTATTATTATAATGCTCTATAAATAATCGTTGTATATTACTATATAATTATTAAATTAGACGTCGATCATTTAAAGAACATTTATTGAATTATTCATACATCCATTTATGGCTCCTCTATTAAAATATTTCTTTATGTAACATTTCGCAACAGAAGAAATTATCAACAACCTACATTGAATGTATTGTGAAATATAGAAATAAACTTGATTAAACAGGTTAAAACCAGCGCGTGTAGTATTCATTGGTGCTAATATGACACCGTTACCGCCAATAATCTTAATCATTCTGACGCAAACTAACGGGTCAAAAAATCTTAATCTGGAAATGAAGTCCGAGGTTTTACATAATCAGATTACAATGTGTTCCAAATCAGCGAGAACATGTTTGGCTGCACTTCAAAAACAAGTTTGGGATTTCGCGATTATCTTCATTATTCCAACTTCAAATGGTTTTGCCACGGAGGCAATATCATGCAGTAAAGATTAGAATAAAAGTATCGAGCCATCAATATGTGCGTTTCTTTACAAATAATAAGAGTGCTCATTTCGATTCGAAACTAGATGGCCAATTAACAGCTTTTAATCTATATTGTCTATGTCAATTAACCTAAGGTAATAACGATATAGTGAGATGGTAAATAGATAGAGCTTGCTTGTTCGGTTGCGGTGATCGAACACAAACTGATTTCCACCCGGTATTGTTCATTTCGCTTTAAATTAGATTCATTTTTGCCACGAACAAGTAAGGATTATGTTAACCGTAATATGTAGAAAGCAAGTACATATTAAGTAGCACTAAGATAAGTTTATGACTTTCACACAGCTTAAAAAGTGACTATTGTATACTTAATTGTTCTTTTTGTTAACAACTGGTAATCTTCTAATCGAGGGCAGTACCAAATTTAAATGAGTTTAGGATGAATTCATATTTCAACAACGATGAATATACTCTCTCGTGTTAAAAGTGTGTAAAATTAAAAGATGCATAGACTTTGGAGAAGAGTGTTGAGTTTTCTACACGTATGCAACTATGTCTGGTGAAAGATGTACGTGCATAATTTAGGCCGAGATGATGTATAATAAATGATATAAATAATGATTGATCGGATTATTAGCTAATGAATGCTTACCGAATATAGGAAAGAATAACTGTATACCACCACAATCACTATAACTACCATTTATGATTTTTTTGTATGAATATTTGATTTATTGCAGTTAGGTCTATTTAGTCCGTTGTAGGTTAGGGCGTTACAGTGACCTTTAACTCAGCAGCAGAGAGGCTGAACCCTACAAGGTTGTGCCAGGCAGACCTTTTGTTCCAGTTATGAAAAACAAACTGCTATTCTTTATCGTTTGTTCTCATCAACAAACACAAACGATGAACTCGAGTATTGAGTACACAGCGTCTCTGCTGCTCATCTCATTGTTAAATAACTTTGAAAATTAAATATTTACTGCTTTAACAATGAAATCTCTAATTGACTCTTTTTTGCTTAGTTACTATGCTGCTATAAATTAAACAGCCAGTATAAATATTATCAATAATGAGTATTGGAGAACTACACTCAGCTAAATTATCTCGAGAGCGACTAGAAGCAGTTAAAAGATATATACATGTTCGCGATTCTGTTAAGACACAACTACAATCGCGTCAGAGATATCTAACTGAATTTGAAGAGGCTACAAAAATATTATTTAAACCTATTACTGAGGAAACTAAAGGTATTCAACCTGTAGTATAGAAAACAGCTAAAGCAAATGAAAAAAATAGCAAAAAGAACTAAGAAAACAAAAAAGATTCTTGAAAAACTTCCAGAAGAAATTGCTCCAGCGATGCCAATCCCGGAAATACCCGAGGATACAGACCAGGCAGAAGAAGAAGAAGGTGCTGTAGCACTAGCCCCTAAACCAACATTTAAATTGAAAGATAAATTTGAAGAAATAACTATCGATATAATTATAAAACTTAACCCACAATAATTAGCTGAATTTGCTGTGGATGGTTTTGGTCAAAGAAGTAAATGAAACTTGAATACTATAAAGATATTAAAACCCGTGAACAATGGCAAAAATCATTATATCGCATGCGCATGAATATTGAACAAGCTAGAAATGATAATCCATTATATCAGAATTATGTTAGGGAAATTAATAGATTAAATGAATTAAGAAGAGAGGAGGTCAAAATACTCCAAAACAAAAAGCACCAAAACCATTTGGGTAATCACTTCGTGATTATCCAGTATTACCAAAAGTACCATCACCACAAGTCATATTACCATCATCACAACAACCAGAAGAGAAGAAGTATTTCAAGAATCTCCTGGTGCAACTGGCAGTGGTCTAGGAAGTAGTCTTATTACTTGTCCCAATAATGCTCTCGCTGATGTTGATCGACTAGAAAAATCATCGGAGGAAAACGAGCAGGTAATAATTCATCAGAACTTATTAATGAAGCAGCTGATATTTGCAAACGATTATTTAGTGGCGGTATCATGGATATTAAAGTATATCGATCTTTCATTAATGAAATTGCCGATGATTACCATAGTGACTAAATCATAATGATTAGATACAACTAGTGATAAAGGCAATTAATAATAAAATGATCGTGCATAGTGCTCAACGTGGACCTATCATGGTCAGAGTAATAAACTCTCGATTACCGGTATACAGAACAACCCACGGAGATGGACTAGGTGATATTGTTCAGGGTCTGTTTAGAAGAATAGGCCCAAAATCAATACCGATTGTATAACAGCTAGATATGAAAGCTATTCATGTTATTCGTGATAAAGGTATAAACGCTGTTGGTAATCTTGCTAGCAATGCATATTCAGCGATCAAATGCATAACGCGATTAATATGCAAACCACAACCCGTCCGACCTCAACCTGTGAAATTAGATAGCACTGAAGTAATGACCGCAAGTGTAATTAAAAAAATAAATGAAGCCGCTAATCAGAAAGTAGCGGAGTTAATTGATGTCCCAATGTCGAAAAAAGAAAAAAATATAACCGCTAGTCTGATAGCAGAAAGTGGTCTTCGTGTTGGACGAAAATGATAATAATAAAGATGTTCAAGCGTATTTCTGACCCCGCATTTAACATGGACGCACCAGTTCTCAAAGATGAGTCTGTGCGCGATTATCAGTATTATTCTTATGACGCACGAATACCAGATCAGCGTGGATGAATTGAACTACAAGTTTAGGATACAAGTATATATTTCTTACCCGCTGAAGCATCTTTTGAAGTCGAAGATGAAATTTTAAATAACGTTAATCATGCAGTACCAGTAGCATATGCAGCAGATATCAGTGTTGGTATTATTAATAATGACATTATGGCGTTGTTCAATAGCGCTACGTATATGATCGACGGAAAAAAATATTGAATCAATTCAGAAAGACGTTGACGTTGTTAGAACAATACTTGGTCTTGCAAGATACAGCGACGATTACTCAAGATCAGCTGGTCCATCAATGATGATTGTTAAAGATACTTCTAATTCTTCAGAGTACCAACATATGAAATAAGACGACCAAGAAATTTTCCTAGAAACACCGATGCGGATGTAGAAAGAATGATTATTGATGTAGATCCAGATTTCAACTTAGGATTTAGATCACGTCGAGCGAGGTTGCAGGGTGGAAATATAAGATTTTCGTGTGTGATTCCATTGGCAAATATCTTTTGTTTCCGTAGAAATATCAGAAAAGTCATTTTCGGAGTCAAACATACAGTTGTCATAGTACGAAAAAGCACTGACGATGATGCAATATGGCGACTCCCTGGTATTGATGCTGGTAAAGTAGTACTAATAAAACTTTCCCTATGGATGTCAATAATGACTCCAACGATATCTGAAGAAGATCGGATACTATCTTTTATGAGTCAAGGTGGTAAATCAATGTTATCATGGTTAACGATGACCACAGATTCTATCCAAAGTGCAATTAATGATCTATTCACATGGCAAATAGCTTCTCAGCAGGGTGTTTCTGCACCGCGGCATTTATTTATTGTGCCTCAAGATACAGCACGAGTAAACACGCAGACGCATATTATTATGACATTTGATAAACTCGGTGTTTCTAAGGTTTCATTAAGAATTAATGGACATCAAGAACCATCCGAAGATATATTGTTAGATTTCGATCAAAATCATGTAGCACGTGCATATCATTGTCTTATGACGTTCATGGGGCGTGATCAAAACATTGATAATGGTTTACAAATATCTCAGATTTTACAACGCTGTATCCGATTTATTACTTTTCACTAGAACATTTAGATTTAACAAGACAATCAGTAGTCGATATACATTTTCGAGCTCGTGTTACACTGCCAGTAGCACCAGCTCCATTAATGCCTAATTATAGAGCAATTGCTAATATACTCAGAGATAAATCAACGTTACTCGAAAATTCTGGTGGATGAATGAGAGTCGTTGATGCCCCACTAGAAAATGTGTAAAATATTTTCTAAACTTGTAATTAGATCGCTCATAATATTAATAATGTCATATCATCACGTTAGTGTTAGTCAGACTCTTGGTCAGATTAAGAAACTACAATCATCATCAAAAAATATTCGTAGGGTAAAAATATCATTAAAAAACAAGAAATTGCAGGTGGTCGGACGACTTGATCTTTTTCCAGCGGTTGTCAAAGATATCCCTAAATCGGGTGGTATATTTCCACTTCTCGCAGCTATACCAGTATTAATAGCCGCTGCAGCCCCAGCTGTTTTAAAATCAGCTACGTTAGGCGCTGTTATAACCGCTGCTGGAATGGCGTTAAAGAAAGCAACCGGACAGGGAATCAAAACAAGGGAAAAGGTCTAAGACTTCCAGGAACCCAACCCTCGTGGTACGGACGCGGTATAAGACTAGGAACAGTTCGATGATAGTTCCACTATCGAATTTTGATTTTCTTGATGCAGCTAATCAACTAAATATAAAAAACTTTAGACTAGTTTTTATGCAAGATCAATTACCAATACAACGCAACAACGCTGAAACCGATATTATTAATCTTGATAAAAATCTCTGGACCTGGCACGCGTTGGGTGGGATATGCAACTGATCCACGTGGAATTGTTTATGGGTTGGCACGACCAAAATAATTTCTTCATTATATCAGTAAGAAAATTGCTCTGATCTGGTATTCAACACTACCAACACAAAACAATAACGGATCCCCTAATATATGGTCGAGTAGTACTTAATATACTTGATGCTATATCATTGGCACCGTCAGGAAAGTCACCTCATAAAGTCGTGCATGAGTATATTTTGTTTTACAAGGCAGAATATGTATTAGTTTTCCCAAGTCTTTGTTTTGTCAATTATAACAGTTAATGGTCAAAAACTCTGATTATCACTTTCATTTTCATCCATATTCTCACAATGTTTCCTCAACTGTCTTATACGAAAGTTCATAATCTTTTTCTGTTCGTATTCATGAGATAACTCTAACTTGATTTTGTCAATCGTGTTTGAGAGAGGCACAAACAATTTTACCTCATTATCAGCGACTGTTTCAAGTGACTTTAACATACCTTGCTGGATTTCCTTCATAAATTGATAATCGGAAGATAGCGTAAATATGTTATGGTTTTTGAGTTGTTGTAAAGCAAAAATAGACCAGCGTTTGATGACATCCCAAGGCGTAGTTTCTAACTATAAGACGAATTATCGTATATCGCCGAAATATGAATCAGTTGAAAATGATATGAGAAAAACAATAAAAATACTTGTCCTCATATAGGTCATCTGATTAATTTTTTAATTAGGGACGGCATATAATTTATACACAAGATAACACCTAAGGCTGGGATATAAGGTTGATCAGATATAAACCTAATGAGATTCTGATTTTTTTGTTTAGATATTACCCCCAAGGCGAAGTTTCTAACTATAAAACAAAATATTAGAAACTTCAGAGGGCTGTCTGCGGTGTAGGTATTATTTTGCGACCATTTATTGCCTTCGAAAGAGTTTCTAGATTATGCATATCGAAAGTCTAGAAATGCAGAAGGCTTAATGGTCTTTGTGACATTGAACCTCATTTGGTTTATTTTTAGTTGTGTTTTTAGAATAGTCCCTGTGTAGTAACCATTAGTAGGTCACAGGGTTATATTGCCTCCTACTGGTCTACTTTTTGACGGCACAAGACGGTGCACAACAAATAACATATACACAAGACAACACCAAAGGCGGGGGAACCTTGTCTACGTCCATCAAAGGCACCATACTTCCTACTATGGCGACACCTAGAAGCGTAAACAAGTGTTAACTATGTATCTACCTAGTGAGGAGTATGATTTGTTTGTTGAATTTCGAGGATTGGTCCGTGTCACAGAACTAAACAGGTAATTTTTGTAGGCATAAAATCGCCCCCATAGACAAATTGCCTTTCACAGGATTCGAACACCAATCGCGACAATCACAGTTTCCATGCTTAACCGACTGACCTACGACGCACTTATATGTTTAAGAAAAATTATTTAATATATACTTACCTAAACCATTGTAGTCCTAAAAGTAACAAAAACCACTGTTTCTAGTATTTTATTTTTCCAGTTTCCCAAAAATATATATAATTCTGCATAACACGAAAAATACTGAATCCATGCGTATTAAGCCGTTTGATTTAGACAAGCGGATGTCATTTGTTCTTAAAATAGCTTTACACATGCGCATTGGCTTCAATTGTTTGCGTAGTACAGACTGCTGCCTATTATAATACATTTTTGCTGTCACTTATCTAAGTCTACGTAGATGCATTAGTGCTGTCACTTATCAAAGTCTACATAATACAATCACGTAAATATAGGCAATATACACAGTCCCCACGATAAAAAAATGACAAGAACTATATATTTATCATGATAGAGTCACATATAATAGGCGTATTTATTATATAGCCAATTTCTCTAAAACAGAAGCCAGTGTCATTGTGAAATGCATACACGAGGAATTGGAAAAATCAATAACATACCGACGGCCAATCACGAGACTATAAAATATGAATTGCCTGTAATGCACTTTTTAAAACCTGGCCGCGGAGTTTATGTAAACCATGAATTCAATGCAGATTAAAATACTCGGTGTTTATGTAATAATAAATACAGTATTTTCTTCAGATACTCTGAGCCATATGGGGAAAGTTGCTTATTATGATTGAATAAGACCACTTACAGGGTTATCAGGTTCGTTAAAAGTTACTAAGGTGCGCTTAACATGAGGACGGATTTATACATTTCATAATATTATTAAGATTTGTCCTTCTATGGTAATATGAGGGTTTGTTAATTATTGAACCAAATGCAATACTGAAAAGTTTTATACTTGCATTGGATGTCTCCCTTGATCATCGAGGTACTGGAACATAATATTTTGTCCAAATTATAAGGAATAAGTAGATCTAATGACACCATCAGCGAAACGTTTCACTGAGGGTGGTGCAATGTTAAAGTATTTACTAGCGGAATAAATTGACTTGAATATAATTTCTTCTCCAGATGCTGTATTCACTCACTAAATAGCTTTTGAAAATCGTGCGCCGCCAGTTTTTTCCAGATCTGCAGTTTTCACTTTGCGTGATAGTACGCAAATTTCGAAGTGAGTTGTCAAGTTCGTTGTTGTTGATATGGTCAACCATATACCCGTTTTTAAAAATCTTTATGATAGAAGATTTTCCCGCTTATTTTAAACGCAAGATAACCAGCATTGGAAACACTACCTACTGGTTTGTTTTTCAATCTGCAATTCCTAATGATGCCATTACGATTAGCTTCATAATTGGTAAGGATTGGATGTGACACAAACTCATTGCTCCATTTATATACTATATACTAATTGTTTAAATCATTGTTTTGAAAATCTAGCTAAATAATCTTCTTCGCGCTTTATAATAGATTCAGAGTTATATTTTTTTAAAACTCCCTGTATCTTTTACTACCACATTAAGCGCACTGGTGCGTCTTTCCTCGCACACCAACACCACACCGTATGCCTGGTTTAGGTCCTAGACTCCCGTTATTAACGCATTGCATGTGATAACTGCAGAACTCCTTTACTCAATTTTTGTTACACGGAGACGTGTAACCAATCTTAATCCAGCGGCGATTGTTATTTGGTTGAATCATATATATATATATATATATATATATATATATATATATATATATATATATATATATATATATATATATATATATTTGAAAATACTTCAATTGAGATATATATTTGCCTTAATTATAATATGCAAGGATTATCTGCAATTGAGCCTGTCGCCGCTAGATTTGATCTTGACAGAATACACAAATTTAGTTTTTTGCTGCAAGGTCTAGCTTTAACGAATGCGGATATAACTAAACGCATCCGTGAAGCCAAGAAGGAGTTTCGTGAGGATGGTGCAGTTCATGTGTGGTCAACATTCAGAATTGGAAATGCTATCTATGTGATTGATGAATGACAAGCGAGCAAGATAAATCATTGACTATCTCGATGTTCGGAAATATATCATTTTAGTAAATTTTATTGTAACTACAATGGATGATATTTGGATCATCCGAGACAAGCCTGAATCCATCCTGAAGGCAGGTAATAATATTATCCTTGGTAACAATTCCAAACCAGGAATACTGACTTGAATATACAAGCCTTATTATGAGCGATCATATCCAGTAACTGCTGTTGTGTACGCGCTCTATCCGTTACATGATAAACCTGAGGTTGGGGATCTCAAGAAAATGAAATTGTCGAGGACAAACTGTGTGGCTGAGTGAGTAATAAAACACATCACAAACGCGATACGGGGAAACGGTTCAACAGATTTAAGGCGTAAAAAATAAATATGTGGGTTTAAAAAGTTAAAGACACTGGAGCGTCTATCAGCGACAATGCTGAGCTAGAAAAGTTATTAAGATTTCCAGTAGCAGTGAAGGCATTAACTGGAGAGATTTTGTACAAACCAAAATACATAAAAAATGGAAACCCTATATCATTCGTTGATCATGATGCACATGCGTGGTCTATTGCTCTAACTGTATTTCCACGAGAAAGAATGGTTAAATTTTACCACGATAATATATTCGATGGCATCGGTGATATTAGCAAACGTGACCCTGTTTCTGTGTCGTTGTTTCAGAGTTCTGAATGGGATCATTATGATCAGTTTGTATGGTCTAACGGTGATATTTATCGTACAGTATCTCTTTATAAATAAATGTAAAAACTTGCGCTGAAATATACTTCTGACGATATCAAAGTTAGACAATTATTAAGTAATTGTTTCACTGTACCATCGGTTGCTGCTCATTTCGCTCAGAAAGAAACACGTGGAAACCGACACGATTAGAATTTCTTGAAGATGTCGTGAGAGGTTGTATCGAATACGGCACGGTGGATTGTGGAATACTAAATATAATTACAACGACATTATCTCAGGTGATACGTTAGCGTGTTATCCTGGGAGTTTCCATGGATATGGAGAGTGTTCTAAATACTTACTGCACCAAGAAATTCTTTGCCAAGATCAACCTGTAGTATATTTGGCCATCGTAAGGGTCCTCGCTGATAAATTTGTTTAAACGCAGATACAACTTCAGATGCTGTCTTTGTTGATAGCGGTTCCGCTTCTTTATATCTGCTCGCAACGTCAACGACGTATTTGCATGTGTGTTGACGTCTACCTGTTTAATAGTATCGTGTGGCAAAAACAAGATATCCGCTTGATGAACTTTATTAGGAACAGTAACATATAAGCAACATCACGCGAAACTTTTGCTGAAGCGGCATGTTTGCTAATCGCTGCTTTACCTCTCCAATATCCTCTCAGTGAATAATAAACAGATTCCATTATAATAATCAGATGATTAATTACAAGCCCCTATCATTAGTTTACCTTTCATAGCAGATTTTACTAGAAAGCTATCGAGAGATTTTCTAAGATTTTATTAGGTATATAATTCAACGCGTGAATCAACTTTATATCTGCGAGATGCCGTAGTTGCGAATCTGGATTTGTATAAGCAACGTCATGAATGTGACATGCTTGATCGATCTTATTTACTGGATACTATCTAGGTTTTGGTTGATTTTGGTTATTGAGTCTGATATCGAGACGAGTTCAAGGACCATATAATTATATCCGGGAACGTGTTTCTCACCAGGGTATTTTGCACATGAAGTTCCTGACAATTTCCCTAGCGAAGCAACAATATCACCACCACACGACGCGGATACAAATTTATTTTGTACACTTGCCTGTTAGTGCGAGTTTCTTATTTTTTTGTTGTTATCGTTGTCAATCCAATTGTGGGCGTTATTGCTCTACATCGAACGCAACATAAACTCATATCATTATTATATGGATATAATTGACTTTACTGCGAAACAAGAGCCCATAAGGCAATATCCCAAGTTACCAAAATAAATCAGAATGATCATGATAGGTCGGTCCGGAAGTGGTAAGACGCAATTATTGCTTAATCTGATAATGCGATGGCTCAAGTGGAATAAGTTGTATTTAGTAGCGCCATCTGTAGCTGATCAACATTGTTACGATGTACTTATATATTTTTATCAAAATGCGAAATTACTGGACAAAAATCATTGATTATATTACCGATATTGGTGAAGCTCCATCTGTAGATGACTTAGATGGATTTATTAATATGCTCGTAGTATTCGATGATGGACAAACAATCCAATCCAGCTAGAATATTTTCACGAGCAAGACATAAAAATACTGACATGATTTATGTTACTCAGAGATATTCAGATACCTAAGTTAATCATAGATAACTGTAATGTTTTGGTTGTGTTTAATGGCGTAGATAATTATACTTTGCAAATATTTATTATACTTGGTGTTCAGGGGACATGGCTATGATTAAATTAAAAAAATTTCTTTTATAGAGCTCAAGCTGTTCCATTTGGATTTATAACGATAAATTTACACGATCCAAGATCATGGTATCGTGTAGGTTTGGATAAAATATTTGGTTAATTTATAGCAGCGTAGTAACTAAGCAAAAATAGTCAATTAGAGATTTCATTGTTAAAGCAAAAAACATTTCATTTTCAAAGTTATTTAACAAAGAGATGAGCAGCAGAGAGGCTGTGTACTCAATACTCGAGTTCATCGCTTGTGACTGTTGATGAGAACAAACGATAAAGACTAGCAGTTTGTTTCTTATAATTGGGACAAAAGGTCCGCCTGGCACAACCTTGTAGGGTTCAGCCTCTCTGCTGCTAACTCTAGTAAATCGTCTCTTTGCTATAAGATTTAAAATGTTATGGGTCATGTCAACATATACAAACAGTCTATAATACAGCATTAAGAGCTCATATTCGTTACGTCCAATTTTATTATGTTAGTTGGGGACTTAATTTTAATTAACATGACCACCTGATGGAAAACCAATAATCCACCTAAATATCAGGTCGATCCAAGATTTTAGCATATCTAATACACTGGCAAACGTTGCAGAGGACCCATTCACAAGCCTAACGGAAATGGACTCTTCTCACACAAGATTATGCTACCTTGTAATTGTTTTACTCTGTCGCATTATCTGTGCAAAACAGTTGGAAGATGTCTATTTAGTGTCTCTTTCCTCGGATTAATATTAGCATAGAAAGGGTACCCTATTACAATGTCAAGTTTGGCCTTCATAGTTTTCAGCTAGAGTCTATGTCAAGCTGTGAATCCGGTTTATTGTTAATAGAATTAGCACATTATCTGACCAACCCGACATTTACACAGTTTTTCTGGTACTGTAGCCCTGTTTCTGACTCTATGTTTATCTTTATATATCTGTCACTAACATGTGTATGTGTTATCTATTATTAAGCAATTCCGATATCATGTCATTTATATGATACAGTCAACACGTATTCCTAGTTAAAGGTTGTTATCAAATACGGTCTATCTATGTTGCAGGCACAGTCTAACAAAGAGGGCGAGGTAAAAGAGAAAGAGAAGGAAACAGACGATTTAGTTGACCCATTACTCGAACTTGAGCATTTATCCATATACAGCGGAGAAAGTTTTCCTGAACAAAGACAATCACCTAGAAAAAGCCCTATGTCTAGGAACACTAGCATTCTAGAGAAAGCAAAGCAAGAGAATACATTTCCAGAAAATCTACACAAGTTTAGGATGCTAACCAGTTTAGATGACATTAAATCACTTCGTTTCTGGAAAGCAGTGGCGGCGGAGTTTGTAGGAACCTTCATTTTAGTGCTTGTTGGTTGTGGATCGTGTATTCAAGACTGGTCTAGGGAAAACTATATTACGCTTCGAATTAATGATACTGAAGTGAACTTGGTCAACAATTATTCTTCAGCAGATATTGTACAAATAGCACTTGCCTTCGGACTAAGTGTTGCAACCGTCATCTGGATCATTGGACACGTTAGCGGCGGACATGTTAACCCAGCTGTCACGAGCGCCATGCTAATCACACGACGTATCAGTTTGGCGCGAGCTTTTCTATTCATTGTTATTCAGCTGCTCGGTGCTTTGGTAGGAGCATGGATTCTGCGGCTTGTAACTCCAAACAAAAGACAAGAAGCTCTTGGTTGCACGCTGCTAGGCCCTGGAATTGATGGGTTAATGGGAACTGGTGTGGAACTTTGCATTACGTTTGTACTTGTTCTCACTGTGTTCGCAGCATGTGATAAGCAACGCAAGGATCTTGGGGGTTCAATTCCGCTCACAATTGGGCTATCCGTCACCATGTGCCATCTGTTTGCTGTAAGTGTCAACTTTTTAAAATATTGTATATGAAACTAACAAAAATCAAAATGATGATTGTATGCAAGACTAAATTACTATATGAAGATCCTCCATTGGTTACTCAACCCATCCACTATTTCTTTATATTGTTTGGCAGAAAGAACATTTGCGAAACCCTTAAGGATACATTATAATTCTGAAAATATACTCGTTCAAACCAGATTCAATAAAAGACAATGTGAACCATATTAATACAGAATGGTAAATACAAAGTTGTTCATAAATTCGAGTAATAAGAAATTCAAGTTTCCAGATTATGATTATCTTACAATTATCGGAGCGCTATAATAACACAGATAATTTAAGTGATTTTCTGGGCATTAAATGACCAGTTGAAAATCGTTGTCTTTGAAAAGAATTATTCCTAAATGTGGAATGACATTGATCTTATGATTCTCATTTTTATTTTTCTGTCAATGATGTCAATGAAAGGATATATTGATACATCGATTTGACAACAGCTTGTCGACAGCTACGAGTTATATACTGGCAAATTTCCCGTACATCTGCCACACGGCTTATATTAATCCATCGAATTCGCAGTCGCAGCTAGAATAATGATTTAGATGTCAGTAATAAAGCTACAGTGCAATATCGATATTTTGACTAGCTAAACTGGTTTAGATCGACTAAATTGCCTATATAGAAAATAAATTATGAAGTCTTTTAATGTGTAAATATCAACATTATTAGTAAAATCATTGATACAAATCGATAGTTTAAATCATTTACTTAGAACCTGGTGTATGTAACTAAACGCAGTATATCCTTTGCAAAAAGTAATTGTGACTGACTATTAATTTACAGACACGAAAAATATATGCTAGTTTTCCTCACGCATACATACGTTGATAAAGATGTAAGTAAACTTAAGAAGGGCTTATGTCAATTAAGGACTTTAGGCAGAAAGCATATTTCTTAATTTCGCTGTTTTTATGTCATTTAGTTTCTGCTGCAAGCCGTGTACATGCCTATATTTCAGTGTTTTTTAAACTATCATTTAAAAAGATAATCTTCTATAAGATTTGAAATTAATTTATGACTCAAAGTGAGCCCACTTGGTAAGTACCGTCCTTAAATTTGTATGGCTCTGTGATTGTATTCATTGTATTTATAATCAAATAAACACACGCATGCATTTTTAGCCAAAATGACTTTGGACGTCATCATTTTGATTCGTGTGCATCTTTAAGAAACGCACATCTCACAGCGTACTTGTTACATTTTGCCCTATTGTCAAGCTACACGTTTACATTTACTTTATGTAGTATATTGTCAACCATATTTTTACAATATTTTTAACTAAACTTTCCAACTTTTTCGTTCCTAGTTCTGAATTATCTTGGATACAGTTGGTCATTGTATATATCGGTCACAAATTACTGACATTAAACCTTTGCGTTGGCTTAGTGACTCGTGAGGTGTTGATAAGTAGAAGTATTTATAAGCACAATCTTCAATATGCAAGTTAATAACCCGATTAGGATGAGAATTTTAAGGTACGACTCCTCTCTCTCTCTCTCTCTCTCTCTCTCTCTCTCTCTCTCTCTCTCTCTCTCTCTCTCTCTCTCTCTCTCTCTCTCTCTCTCCTGACTGATCGAACAATTAGGTTAATACTTTGTAGGAAACAAAACACAGAACCTACGTGATTTGTGTACAAAATTAAAGCACTCAAACAATTTTACGAAGTTTTGAACTATGAAATGTCCTTTGGACATATGTTGTATAGTATATAGATATATTCCCGGTTCATATCGGAATTAGACAAACACTACCGATATGTCACTCCTGACACAGGTCGATCGATGACCTAGCACACTATAAATGATTGATCAACACATTCCTAAATAATCCAAAAATCGCACGGATACTTGGGACAACAAACAAGTCTAGAAAGAAATATTTCCATCAGACATATCAAAACAAAATGTAAATGTTTATTATTAATCATTAGAGTTGCATGCATGACATAAAGTCGATATACCTGATGACGAAAAACAAGCAAGAATAACAATGAAAGCAAGATTTCATTGTCAACATTCGTAATAAGCCCTTTAATTATATATCTAAACGAAAGAAGCCAAAGTGGCAAAAAAAAAAATTACTTGCTGCTGTTTACAGCTGTTGCTACTCCATACTAAACAAACAACCAAATTGGAAACCTTATCTCATAATGACTTGCAGAAAAGAGCAACTTTGTATCCCACTTACATAGGAGGATCTATCAGCCAAAAACCCATACCTCTATAATGTCAGATGTTTAAAACTGTTATTTCATTTGCCATTGTAGTCGTTTGCAGTAATATAATTGTATAAGATTATACCTTTGCAATTAAGCTTTCCTAACGCTGACCCAGACCGTGCAATTGGTTTGATTAAAGAATTAGCTAATGTCTTGAAACATGAGTTTGCAGATAAAGATGGTAAAGCTTACTCACACTCATTACAACAAATAGTACACACCAAATGAAAACCATCATGTAATACACAGGCCCATGCTGTATCCGTATTGAAAATCTTTTAATAACCATAGGACGATGATCTTCCATTCTAGCACGTTTACCATCGTTTTCTAGGAAAAAGAAAACTTCGTTAAAGGCTAGAATAGTTCGCTTGGCCCTGTCTTTTAGTTTCTATTAACTATGCAAACATATCGGTTAGATGAGTACGCAATAATTTACTATTGTAATAAATCCAGTACATGTATGCCTATGTTTTTAATTTTTATTTTAGTAATTATTTGTTGTTCGGTTGTTAAAATATTTCTCATTTCAAGAAATCAGCCAATTTCTAGGAATCAAAATGTGCATTGTTCACGATACTTGGTAACAGGATGAACTCTTTTTAATTCTTTGGAAAGTCTCTGGATAGTTTGAGGTATGTGTTTTGGAACATGAGCTAGGAGTATTATTTTGGTATTGGACGTTTGTGTCGTGTTTTGTATTACAGGACGCAAAGCACTAATTTTTGTCTTGGAAGGCTTCATAACAAGTTATTCAAATGTGAAACAAATAAAACAATTCAAGTATGAATTTAAAGTTTCGTGATTTCTGGTCATTAGGTGATTAAAGAGGGGTACTCGTGTTTAAGAACCATTCAGTTGAATATGGTTTTTTTATGTTGCAATCGTCTTTACGATCATACATGCTAAAGTTATTTGATTCGCTTGGTAGTGTTACCCACTTCGCGTGAACAACTATTCTAAACCTCTTCAGTATGATTGAAAGATGTAAAATATAAATTTGTTTTTTGAAAATTTGAAAATGTGTGTAGCGAAAACTATTTGATGAAAATATAAATAGAAACAATGATTACTTTGTTTGGGTGTCTGTTCTCAATTAGGAATAGATAGTTTACGAATATTTTCTCTTTCATTCTTAGGATAAATCTCGCCATTTAGTATAGTTGTTGCTATTGGTAACATAAGGGTTTATCAGGAATGCATAATTTACGGCAACGCCAGAAAATTCCGCCTTGATTGGAAACGGCATTTTCTTGATAACTTTAAATAGTGAAATGTAAGCCGTCATAAGCAAATTACTTATCAGCCTTTGTTCTAATAATGTTTCCAATGCATGTGGGAAAATCCCATAAAATCTGTCATATATTAAAACAGAACCTATCAGAATGCAATATTTTTGGCTTCAAATAATTATTTTGATACAACTAAAGCACAAATCTTACAGCTCAGTGTACAAAGTATTTAGTGTTGGGATGTTTATTTTAGCAGAGAATTCATAGAAGACTAAATCGATTACCATACGTTCCATCCCCTCCATGCCTTTTCATCGAGTTCTCTCTCTCTCTCTTTCTCTCTCTCTCTCTCTCTCTCTCTCTCTCTCTCTCTCTCTCTCTCTCTCTCTCTCTCTCTCTCGATAGATAGATAGATAGATGTTTGGATGGATGGATCGATGGAGGGAGGGAGAGAGAGAGAAGGGAGGGAGGGACGGACAGACAGACAGACAGACAGACAGAAGATAGATAGATAGATAGATAGATAGATAATCTGGTGGTTTAAATCTCTAATTCAAAAGAAAATTGTACATACGTTCCAGCTGATAGTTTAAGTTGCTAGGAAGATCATGTATTCTAGCTGATGTTTTCTAACCTTATATTTGTAGATAAAGTTTACAGGTTCCAGCATGAATACTGCCCGCAGTTTTGGACCTGCACTTGTTATGGGAGTATGGAAAGACCACTGGGTAAGGACATTCTTTAGCTATATTTTGTAAGCTTTTAATTTTTTGTATACCTTTTATGAAGATTTAACATCTTCGCATTTAAGCTTTTACATTGTTGTACCACTTATCTATTTTTATTCAGAAGGGTTTATCGTCCTAAAAAGTTGCTTCATTTCTTATTTAAAAAAATAATGGGCGCCATATAGCCAGTATTGTAATGGCATGCCGTTGAACCTGATAAAAGCATTGCAAAGTTAAGAGCATACCAGTTCTACTAATCAAGGGGAAATATTTATAGGCTCTCGATAATTACGCATTTGCTGCATTTTAGGGCATTGATGTCTGTTTAGCTACTTATGTGCCCTGAACTTTATCACTGGTATATAGCGTTATTTTACACATCACATAAATTCAACACTATTAAAAAATAGTCATCTAAATTAAAACGGATAAGTACGCTCCTAAACAGCTGGGTAGGGTGGGGTGTGGTTGGATATTCAGTTATGAGATTTGAAACTGACAGAACGCGACAAAACTTGAGCGTTATATACAAACCAGCGCTATTTCCACTGTTTTCAAAAACGAGCTCTAAATGGACACCCCCCAGTTGAGTTTATGTAGCAATTTGCACTTTTAGGACTCATGGTACTAATTCAGTTCCCATATTAAACCTATACAATTACCATGAAATTAAAAATTTAAGAACTGAAAATTTCTGAGTGATCATGATCAAACCTTTATTTATCAGTGCAGATAAAACCTGGATGTTAGCTTCTGAGTAGAGGAAAGGATATGAGCCGCGGCATTTTCTGGACCTGCAGGTGTTTAAAACACGTGCTTTCAGTTCCGCACTAAAGAGTCAGCTAATTTTAATAATGAGTGTTCCAAACGCAAGACTGTTAAAGGATTGAAATTCCATTAAGAAAACAATGCCTTTATTGGTTTTCACTTACAACTATTATAAGCTCTCGAAAGATTCTTTTTCCTAAAATATAACTTATATTTTTAACCAGTCCTGGCTAGCAAACCTATATATGCTTTATTTTTGTTAACCCATTTCCAGGCTGTTCACCATTTTAAATACAATTAGTACTGTATGTCCTTCATGGGTCTTGTCTATTCTTTCATCATTTGCTTATGTCTTGTTAGTACATAATTTACATTAAGTTACATGAAATTGCAGCAGTAAATCTCTTTTTACTAAATGCTCTAAATGGATGTGTACTTAAGGCGCTGGGTTCCAAGATAGCAAATAATATTGAAAGCCGCTTGTGTGCCTTTTCAAAGCGAAAATAACGATTGTTTTATGGCTTTTTTGCGAAGAGCTGCCAATGTTTACGTACGCCAATTTGAATAATACTGTGAAGAAAGGCGTAATGAGCAGCCTTGAGATAACATTGCAGTTATGCATGTCTTTTCTTGCACGAATGGAATAGTGTTCGGATTTGATATTTGATTTCCTGCTCCTCAGGAATGTTATTTTTCTTTTCCCCCCATTTTAAAGGCATTTCTTAGTAGAAACACAAGCAAATGAGCAAACTCAGTATGTTCCTTTTTATCGATAGTCTGATACATTGCCTCATTCGCTGAATTACGAATATAGTTTAAAATGATGGCTTCCAGATTACAGATACACAATGAACACCATATCATCTAATGAATATTCTGCAATAGAAAGGGATATGGATAGTCTTTCAGTTTTTTTTCATTAGAGTCTGGTAATAACACTTAAAAGTGTCACGTGTAAGGGGGCTTGCATGGACGAATATTTTCAGCTTTGGTAGCAAAACTTCCACCTTGCTGTTCGTACTCTGTTGTTTGTCTTTGGGGACAAGAATACAACAATAAATCGCTTTGTCGTCATAAATATTGCTAAAGTAATGGAAAGCTGTCTTTAGATACTTCACGTTTAGCTTGCTTATTATAATAATTATTTACTTTCTGTCTACTCTCTAGTCTTCTTTATCTGAGGACGATACTCATCAAAATTCCCAATCAGCTCACGTTCGGATCTTTATATACACCGGCACCAAGCACGCTACGCAACGAGCCAATTTATAATTGGGTCATCCCATACTTAATGATTGGATACCAATAATAATGACCTACTGAAGATGCAGGGAAAAAAAACCTTCTGCATTTAAAAACAACTCCCCATACTGAATTAACTTTTAATAATGGGAATAAATAAACTAAGAAAAATTATCAATCAAGTAGAGTGTTTAAACACAATACATTGATTTACATTGATTAGACATATGATAGAGCAACTTAATTTAAAGACAGTATAAGCGTTAAGACAAGATCACCATGGATAAAATATCACGCTCTTCAAATTAAAAATAGCGTTCTGAGCGTTCAACCCGTACGCAATCGTATCGTCACATGGTTCAAGAAAGTCTACATTTCCTATATCCTGTGCAATTTCGTGCTCTTCTATATTCTCTTAAATGTGTGACGGACTCAGTTCACCAATATTAACTGACTACGACGAAGTTTCATGCGGTCACAATATACAATCAGTGGCCTTCATTTTCTCCTACAGTTCACATTTTACGCACTTTATCTAATATTTTGAACCGTCTTCGCCAGTTACTCGAAATAACGGGTGACAAAACATCCTTAGATTGAGGAAAGAACACGTACTTTATCTCTCCTGCTGTGAATGTTCTCCATGATAAATGACTGTCATGATATCACTTTGCCGTTTTGATATATTTCCTTACTAGAGCGTGAGTAACTTACATTCGCTTTCTCGGATCTGTGTTCAGCTATATTCAGGTATGCTCTTTATACTAGCAGGGATCTGATACACGATGTCTAAAGTGGAAGCAATGTCTCATTCTGGCATCATTATGTTTGGAGTCAAAAGAAATGTATGTCATGAGTGCTTAGGGTATGTACATGTCCAAATATCGCTTCTGTGTGCTTGTATAACTAGAAAGCATTATTTCGAGAGTGCTGTTGAATCTCGTGACCATTCCACCCTAGTAGAGATAAAATGGAGTAGTTCTGATTATGTGGATATAAAGCAGTTTGCAGACCTCGGAAAAGATGGTGTTTAAATTGTCACTCTGGGTATGAGTGAATTAAGGAATAACACAATAACCTCGTCAACTATTACTCTAGCTACTGTCTCGGCAGTCATATTCTACATGGAAATGCCTCTGTTCACTACGAAAATTAATCATAACACGCGAGAACATACTTGTTTCCATCCTCTATTTCAGGAAGAGGCCCTATGATATCTAAAGCTACGCGCTTCATTGGAAAACCCGAATAAATTACCCGAATCAAGCATTTTCTCATTTTCAACGTACACAATACTCGCAACCGACCATATACTGTCTTATATCCCTTCTATACCTCTGATGACCAGGCCAGTAACTTAAATTTGTTTAAAGGTTTTCAAACACTCAAATAACCAGCATATTCCCCTAACCCTTGTGTTAGCAAAGAAGAATATTTTCGCCGTCTTGGTGTCCAAATCTTCTCATCTTCTACAGATAAGTTTATCTTTGATGACAAATCTGTCCTGATGTGTCCATAATGAGTTAAAGACGTATCCCAAGCCATATATTTCATTGCGCAATATCCTGTTAGCGGGTATAGTGACCCTTTATAGTTTCGTATTGAGCATAAGGTTAAAATTTTAAGGAGTATCCTAACTAGTTATACTGGATGTTTAGAAAAGACGTCGCATATCTTAGGTATTGTTCAAAGAACCTTTAATTCCCTTTATTTTGGTCTATGATTGATGGGCGTAATGTAGGTTATAGGGTATACAGCTTGGCCTTACCCCAGAAGTGCACTTTTTTAAAAAAAAAGTGATAGCTTCACTTACTCATTTTCACTCTCCGAACTTCAGAGGTAAATCGTAAAAAGAAAATAGCCGATAACTCTATTTTTACATTTGATAAATTTGGTAATTCATTCGTTGCACTTTCAGTAGCTGGAATTATCTAATCTGGCAAAATTCGTTCTTCCTGTTTTAATAGCTGTCAGGTGTAGTGTACCTTAGACGAATTCATGTTGATTTTTGGAGCACAAGGGAACAGTTATTTTAGTTAGCAGTGTGCTAAGATCATTTACAATTTCCAAAAGTACAATATCCAAAGAAATGTTAGTAACATCACGTGAAAGTTGCATATAGGTATGCCAACATTGTCTCCACTGTGTATGCTTAAAATGCAAACAACTTCACCTTATAGACATAACTCTCACAAAAGTACATAATAACTGATGAGTACCACCTATTGCTTCGGTCCTTAAACACTTTATACGCTCACAGGGAAAGAAACGACTGAACATCACCAAACTGAAACACCCTAGTACCAAACTGTCGCTCGTGGATTCCCTGGAAAAACGTCTGAAACGCATCTCTTAGGACAATCAGAATGTGGAGACCGACTGTGCAGCATTCAGAAAGCTGGTATACAGCACAGTTTAGGAAATCCTTGGACCCTCAAATAGAAATCATCAAGTCTGGTTTGATGAGAGCTATGATGTGATCAAGCAGTTGCTGAATGAGAAACACCTCCTCTATCAAATCTACCTCAACAACCCCAATTCCACCTCCAGTAAAGATGCATACAAAAACATACGCAGAACTGTTCAGCAAAACTTCGACAGATGCGAGGCACTTGGATTAACAACAAAGCTGATGAGATCCAAAGGTACGCAGTCAAGCATGAAGAACTTCTACAACGCCCTGAAAGGAGTATATTGACCTACATCATCTGGATCATCATTCATTCACAGCACAGATGGTAACAAACTAATTACTGAAAAAGAGAGGATTTTTGAACAATGGGCAGAACATTCCGACAGAATCTTGAATTGCCATTCATCCATCAACGATACAACCATCAACTGTCTCCCCAATTATCCATCAACGAAGCACTGGATGACCCTCCAACCTTGCTTGAGACACAGAAAGCGATTCATCTGCTCTCCAGTGGCAAAGCTCCGACTCAGATGCCATCCCAGCAGAAGTCTACCAGGAATAAGGCACAACCCTGATAGAAAGGCTCCACGAAATGTTTTTACTGATGTGGTAGTAAAAGACAATCCCCCAGGAATTCAAAGATGCTTCCATAATCCACCTGTACAAGCACAAAGGAAGCCGATGTGCCTGCGACAACTATCAGGGAATGTCATTGCTCTCAATCGCTGTATAGAACCCCGCCAGAATCCTACTGAACCAATTCACCATGCACATTGATCTGGGACTCCTGCCGGAAAGCCAGTGTGGATTCTGGAAAGAATGTGGACTACTGACATGGTGTTTGCTGCAAGGCATCTACAAGAGAAATGTCAGGAGCAAACCGCTGAACTTTTATCCATCTACATCGACATGACAAAGGCCTTTTATACTGTCAGCAGAGAAGGATTATGGTAGGTGATTGCCAAGTTTAAATGTCGAAAAAAATAAATCTATGGCTCAACACTTATACAACGGCATGCAAGCGCGAGTCAAGAAAAAATGGAGAGATATCTGAACAATTCCCAGTAACCAATGGCGTCAAGCAGGGTTGTGTTCTGGTACCACCACTGTTCAGTCTTTTGTTCTCCGCCTTTCTGACTAATGCTTTCAGAGAAAGAGAAGTTGTAGTCGGCATCAGGTACCATACAGATGAAAAACATTTCAATACCGGAAGGCTACAATCAAAACCCATCAGGGAGTTCTTTTTTTCCGATGATTGTGCCCTCAATCCTGGCTCAGAAGCAGACACGCAACGCAGCGTTGACAAATTTTCCAGTTCCTGCACAAGCTTTGGTCTCACCATCAATTCTAAGAAGACTGTAGTACTGCATCAGCTGGCTCCGGGAAAGCCATATGTTGAGCCCAACATCATCGTTAAATGTCAAAACCTCAATGTAGTGAGCTCTTCACCTACCACGGCATCACACTTTCAAAAAGCGTCACCCCTGACGACGAGGTACACTTCTGCATTTCCAGAGCCAGCGCAACCTTTTGCACATTGTTTGTGAATGTCTGAAATAGAAGAGGCATCAGCATCACGACCAAACTAAAGGTTTACAGGGCAGTTGTGATTTGCACTTAGTGTGCACATGCGAAACGTGGACGTTGTATCAACGTCATGCCCGGAAGCTAAACCACTTTCACACCACAAGCCTCAGGAAAATCGTCAACATCAAATGGCATGACAAAGTCTCAAACTCCGATGTACTTGCCCAAGCAAGTTTCTACAGCATTCCCACCATCCTGAGTTTTGCACAACTACGCTGGGCGAGACATGTTGTACGCATGCCAGGCCACCGGCTGCCTAAGAGATTATTATATGGTGAGCTACTGGAAGGAAAGCGATACCAGAGGAAGTCAGAAGACAATTTCCAAGACAATTTGAAATGTGCATTGAAAACGTTCAACATAAACCCTGACTCATTGGAGCAAACAGCCAACGATCGAGTCACATGGCGTTCCTATCTGCACAAAGGCTCCAGGCTGTGCGAATCTAGCAGGACAGCAGCTGTAGAGATGAAGAGGCAAGTCAGAATAGCAAGTCCCACTCATCCCTTGTCCCTTCGGCAACCGAACTTTCCGTGCAATGATTGGCCTTATCAGGAACCGGCACACACAAAACAGAAACAGCTCCTAATAACTCGGGGATGACTAGAGTGGTCTTCGTCCACTCGACAGACGAACAACAACAATAACATACACTGGTACCATATATATATATATATATATATATATATATATATATATATATATATATATATATATATATATATATATATATATATATATATATATATATATATATATATATATATATATATATATTTACAATACAGGACGAGCATATTCATTACATAAGATACATGGGAAACTCGCTACAAACTTTGCATCACCTAATGGGTTTTTCAGCAGGCTCGACACTGACACAACCTTACTCAGCATGGTTGTATTTCACTTTCCTGTTCACATGCATGCATATATATATATATATATATATATATATATATATATATATATATATATATATATATATATATATATATATATATTCTGCCTTAGCAACAGTTCAACCGACCATAAACTCTATCCCTCTTTCTGTCCGTCTGTCTATTTGGTCGGTTTGACTTTTTAACTCTCTCTCTCATCCTTTGGTCAGTTTTCTTGCTACATTGTTCGAGAGAGAATATATATATATATATATATATATATATATATATATATATATATATATATATATATATATATATATATATATATATATATATATATATATATATATATATATATATTACGTCATGTACTCATTTCGGTTCCTTTCATTTGGAGGTAGTCTTCTTCATTAAATTCAAAGTTATTGAGCTTTAGGACAAGCCCCATAAATTAGATTAGGAAGTGTGTGGATGGATTGTTTACAGTACTTGTTTCCCATGCTTCTCTACATGCCTGTATCCCTTCGTTATATAAGATGTTTGTATACAAATATATGACGTCTAAGGAAACAATTAAGGTGTCTGGCAGTAATAGTTCACTTGCTTTGCTTTTTATGAGGTAATATGTCGTGTCCTGAAGATATGATGGTAATTTGTGGACATGTGGTATCATAAAATGATCCAAATATTCTGATGTCCTTTCTGAGCGATGCCCGTTAACGGAGATTATATATCTTCCCGGGTTTCCTTGATTCTGGACTTTGGGTAGAAAATAAAATCTACCTGTCCTTGGTTTCACAGAGCTTAAGTAGTTTCTCTTTTGCTTGTCTATAATATTAGTGATGGATTTTGCATATATTCCAGTGTTGGATCATTTTCTAGTTTTTGGTAGAACCTAGCGTCACTAAGTTGTCTACATGCTTCACTAATGAAGTCTTCCCTATTCATAACGACAACAGCGGAACACTTATCTGCAGACTTAATTGTGATGTCTGTTCTGCTTTTTAGTGAGTGTAGAGTAATTGTTAACATGGTTGATGTGTTTGGACAAACAAAACGTGCAAAACATAGACTAAAATGTATATCATCACATTTAAGATATGTAGCCTTCAGTATGTCGGAAAACTGGAAAGCTACACAAAAGGATCAACCCTTATAGATCTGAATGGATGACAAAGAAGCTGTTGAGAAGCCCGGTCAAAAAATAGTTCTCCTTGCTTGGCCACACTTTCAGTGATATAACACTTATTGCAATTGCTCATAACCTCAACTGGAGTTAAGAAACCAGGAAAGAAAAGGAATCTTACTGGATATGCCGTCTTGGAGAAATGACACCAAGCGGTTTAAAAAAAGAAGACACTTTATTTTTAACAAAAATTCTAAATTGAATAATGACCTACAATTATTACTATAACAAAAATAAAATATCTGGAATACAACTAAATGTACACAAAACAACAGATTT
>JAEAOA010001831.1:67500-153451 GCA_016746295.1 Potamilus streckersoni
AGAAAGCTACATACATACATACATACATACATACATACATACATACATACATACATACATACATACATACATACATACATACATACATACATACATACATACATACATACATACATACATACATACATACATACATACATACATACATACATACATGCATGCATGCATACATGCACGCATGCATACATACATGCATGCATACAAACATCCATGCATACATACATCCATACATACATCCATACATCCATCCATCCATCCATACATACATACATACATACATACATACATACACGCACGATCGCACGCACGCACACAAACACACATACATACATACATACATACATACATACATACATACATACATACATACATACATACATACATACATACATACATACATACATACATACATACATACATACATACATACATACATACATACATACATACATACATACATACATACATATATACACGCACAATCGCACGCACGCACGCACGAACATAAACACACATACATAATACATACAGGCAGACAGACAGACAGACAGACAGACAGACAGACAGACAGACAGACAGACAGACAGACAGACAGACAGACAGACAGACAGACAGACAGACAGACAGACATACATACATACATACATACATACATACATGCATGCATACTTTTGTTTTCTCTCAAAATTGTATTATCCCCGTAATAGGTTGACCAGTGGGTCGGGGTACCATCCAAAGGTCACCTTACAATCAAAATTTCTTTTTTCCAAATAAATTAGGGAAATAAATATAATCTATATTAAAAGAAAGAAAAAATAAAGACAACACAACACAAACATGCACTCACTCATGCACACATGCATATGGCACAATGTAGGTGACACAAGCTTAAGAAAATAGTGTTTTGTTCCTGTATACCATCCAGTCTGTTACAAGTTATCTATTGATCTATTAATGTCCATTTCTTAAGAAATTGGTCCTCTTTTTTGTTTATCTTAGCAGCATATTTTTCAACGTTCTTATACATTACAACTCTGCTTAAAAGCATAGATGGAAGGATTTTGCATATTGAATCTGCAATCAAATAAATGTAATATTTTCCCAAAATAAGCAAGAAATTACACAAACTATCCATTTGTTCACTTCCTAAAAGTATTTCTTTTTTTGACAAATGTACAATATTTGGGCAAGATAGTGCAAAATGATCAATAAAACTGTATCAGAACTGTGAAGTAATATTGCAATCATAGAAGAGATGTTCAATACTTTCATTCTCTCTCATGCAAAATGTACATTTGTTGTCGTCCAATATGTTTATTCTTTTTTTTTAAAAAAAAAATCATTAGTGGCGATTATTCTGTGAATTAGTCTAAAGTTAGAAGAGATCAATTTAGTATCCTTGGTACAAAATTTCGCCCTGCTATAAATCTCAGACCACTCTTCACTACTTATATTTGTATTTAATAATTGCATCCAAGATTCTTGCTTAGCAGTATGTTGCTTTTTAGCCCTTTTAAAAAAATCTTTGTAAACAAACTTGACTGAATTATATTTTTTCACATTCATTATTTTATCCTCCTACCGTTCAAAATTATTATGTACTAAAAATATTTTATGGCATCTTTCCATGCTTTTGGAATTTTGGATATTAAGGAGAAGTATTTCAAGAAGTCACCTCTTCTAGTTTTTTGTTTCATCATTTCAAAAGGTAATAAATTGCCATGATCATCTACTAGATCATTCAAAATTTCAAAACCGGCTTCTGTCCAGGATTTATATTGATAGAACATTCTAGGGGGGATAAAATTAAAAATACTCATGGAGAAGAACTCATTTGCACTTTGCGGTTCCTCTTTCCAATAAGATACTGCCAAAATGACATCTCTCCAAAAACTGTTTTAATAAGCTTACTAAATTGTACTAATTTCCTTCTCCCTAAGTTCCAAATATCCTTTTCATTTCTGAGTATAATTGTATTGACTAAATTCTGCCAAGCTCCATTTTCATTTTCCAACAATCTTTTTACCCATCTTATCTTAATATACCTAATAAATGAGAATATGTGTATCATATTGAGTCCTTCCTCGTTCTCTGGGGTTACTAATATATCGCGTTTAATGATCTATCTTTCCACTCCATACAAATTTAAATAATGTACGATTTATTTCTGCTTCAACTTTGGCTGATGGATTTGGATGTGCTGAGAAAAGCTGTATAAATATGGGCAGAACAAGGGTTTCTACAACAATTACCTTACCAACAACTGACAGATGTCTTTGACTTCAGCTTGCCAATATTCGTTTTGCCTTTGCTAGTTTCTTCATATAATTAATTTCCACCATTTGTTGTAGATCTGGTGAAAAATCTATGACAAGGAGTGTAAAGTTTGAGAAGGACCAAATTAAGCCCATATCGGGACATATTCTTTCATTAGAAAATTTCTTGTTTCCAATCCAAATGGCTTTTGTTTTTGTTATATTACATTTAAATCCAGACAATAAAACAAAACTTTTCAAGATATTCATAGCTGCTTTAAGAGAAAGTTGAGATTCATCAAGAAGAATAAAAGCGTCGTCGGCATACTGACCCAATTTATATTCATTGACATTAAAGATCAGTCCCGTACATTCACATTTTGCTTTAAAGTTATAGCTAAAATCTCAACTCAAATAATAAACAAGTAATGTGCAAGGGGATCTCCTTGACGACATCCTCTTTCTAGTCTAAAAAAGATGACATATGACTATTATTTATAACACAACTTTTAAATTCATTACAAAACAGCCTAAACCACTTACAAATAGAATCACCAAAATTGAAAGATTGTAAAGCTTCTTGTACAAAGGTCCATTCAATTGAATCAAATGCTTTTTCAAAGTCTATTAGTAATAATAAACCATATCTATTTTCATTTTCAAGTTGATTCATGATATCGTATAGCAGCCTGGTATTTTCTCCAATAAATCTTCCCTTCATAAATCTTTTTTGGGTATCACTGATTACTGAGTGAAGAACTTTTTTGATCCTGGCTGCATTGGCTCCCGAAGCGATCTTATAGTCAATATTTAAAAGTGATATAGGTCTCCAATTTTGGAAGAATCTTCTATCTTTTCTTCCTTTGGTAGACATGTTATGATTCCTTGAGTCTGAAAATCTGAAAGGTTTCCTACAGAGTATCCATAATCTACAAAGGAATCCCCCAAGAAACTTCCAGAAGACTTTATAGAACTCTACAGTGAATCCATCTGAGCCAGGACTTTTTCCGTTTCCCATATTTTTTAGAGATAAACCACATTCATTTAATGTAAGCACACCGTCGCATGAATCTCTTTCCTCTTGACTGAGTTTAATATTATGATTAAAAATCTCTTTTGGTTAGATAATCTATTTTGAGTTTCTTGAGTCCCATCGTCATCAAGCTGAACAATTCTACTTTTATACAATTCCATATAAAACTGTTTTTGGGCTTCTAAAATATCTATTTGATCAGATAATTTTGTGTCATCGTCTAAAATAATTTCCTTTATTGTCTTATTGACGTAATTTATTTTCTTTTTGAAGATTTAAAATGTACCTTGTACTTTTTTCTCCAAATTCATACCATCTGGCTTTAGATCTTAAGATAACACCCTCTATGTACTTTTTGCTAGATTCCTCTAAAGCTGCTTTCTTTTCCTCTAATTTTTCTAAAGTTGCCCCATCTGTGTTATTCAGCAGTTCCACATAAATTTCTGTTATTTCTTGTCCAATTTGTTTTAATTTTTCCCGTTTCTCTTTCGTTTTCTTAATAGAGAAGCATATAGTCAGATCTTATTTTCATTTTCAATATTTCAAGGAACATTTGGTCATTACAGGAAAGAGAAAAATGGGAGTCATCTTTATTTCCCCCTACATAATATTCATTTACAGTGTCAGCTATACACGTTTTGACTAAATCAGTATACTCAATGTTCTTCAACAGTTGGGCATTAAATTTCCAATATCCTTTTCCCTTTGAACATGTTGAGAAAGCCACACTCAGAGCAATAGCTGAATGATCTGACTTATATCCAGGTAAGATACACGCATCAACCATAATCATATGAATATTTTCAGACACGAGAAAGTAATCTAATCTACTTTGTTTCAAGGGAGATTTTTGCCTCCAGGTATACATCCTTAAATCTTGATTCAAATTTCGCCAGGGATCAATTAGTTCTAATTCATTATTTAGGTCTTGGATCACTGCTCTAGACTGTTGGTGTTTGTCATATAAAATATTATAAGTATCCAAGTCTAAATTCTGAACAGTATTTCAGTCTCCACACATTATAATTGATGAGTTCTCAAGAAATAAAATCTCCTTTAACTTTCTAAAGAAGCTAGGATTATCTTCATTAAAACCATACAAATTCACGAGGGTTATTCTGTTGCCGTTAATTATAATATCTAAAATAATAAACCTTACTTGACTGTCACATCTTTCTCTATGAATTACAAATTCAAACGTATTTCTAAAAAATATTGCAACCCCAGCACTATTACTAGAGCCGTGGCTAAATATACATTTGTATCCCCATTCAGCTGCCCAATATATTTCATCGTTCTTTGTACTATTAGTTTCTTGCAAGCATACTATCGGTACATTCTTTTGTTTTACCCAGTGAAAAATATCCCTTCGTTTAAAAATTGAATCTTGCAGGCCTCTAACATTAATAGATATAGTTTTTACGTTATTATCCATGAGGGCGGCAGAAATTTTACATATACATGATCTTGTACTGGAATGTATGAAGTAATTATCTCCTTGAATTTATCTTATGCATGGTTTTCATATCCACACTCACACACATACTCACACAAAATAATATCTATAACAAAAGCATCCATGGTGTTGCAATACATGCTGTAGATTTGGCTGCAGTTAAAATTGATACCGTGAACAATAGACAACAAGTGAAACAGCTCCATTTATGATAACTCTTAATCGCCTTTGACAAATTTCCAATAGGCACAGATTAATAGTAGTATAAATTACAAAATGAATTAGAGAAGGAAAGGGGTGAAGGGAGGGGAAGAAAGTATGAAAGAAGAGCATACATGAATATAGTGAATGACCGAATAACTGAGCAAGAATGAGAGAGCTGAAGTATTGAACGAGGATGAGTAGTGTTGAATATGATGAATAAACAACTGAGTAAGTAGATTTGAATATGGGTTAAAGATGATTTATGAATTAGTGGATAAATTGTTTAAGGAGAGATTGATATAGTTGACAAGTGAATAGTAAATCTATTAACTAATGACAAAACTGGTGAAGAAAGGAAAACAAACTTGTAAAAAATAAAAAAAAAAATAAAAAATTAGAGCAAAAATGAGAGTATCTAAATGAAAGGTTCACATACCTATATGGCCATTTTCAGGATTATATAGAGTTGTAAATGGCACTTATACTCTAATTTTCTCATCAACATCATCCTAAATGTCATATTTTATCCTTTTCCCTGATTTGATTTTACCATATACAAAACCATTAAAGTACCATGCACTATCAATTTCCTGATGCCTGGATAATTCATTGATAAGTTCAGTATTCATCTTCGTTACATCCTCTACCAGTCTAATTCCTTTGCTCTGTTTAAAGTCTTTCCGCTTCTTGATAATTGGAAGTTTACAATCCAGACTCCAGAATTTGACAATCACTGGCCTTGGCTGTCCCTGTCTGCCTGGAATCCTATGTACAACCACTATGTCCCTGTTATCCAAAATTAATCTTTGTGATTTCTTTCACCACTTTCGGAATTTTCTCTCTCAAAATTTCATTCTCCTCCTCCTCCAGCTCTAAAACTTTAATATTCAGCTTCCTTGAAAATTGTTTCATTTGGTTTGAGGCTGCAATTGCTTGTTTTGATCTCCGGCCATACACTTTCATGTCACTTTTCATTTTATCAATGTCCATTTTTGCATCTTTAAGTTTTTCTTGCAATTGGAGGTTTTCGAATTCCAGTGATTTCACCCTATCCATCAGCTCTCCTGTCCTCTCCTTTACTACTCTTTCACTTTCTACAGCTATCTCCTTCTCAGATCTTCCTTCACATTCTCTAACAATTTCCTCACAATGGTAGAGACAATTTCTGTAAGGTCATCTTTTATCACCAAATCAGCCATAGCAGATATAAAATCCGCTTTGGAAATGCTCCTTTTGAGGCTTTGCTTTATTTCATCTAAGTCCAGCTGAATTGTACTCAAACTTGATTCACTCAAACTTGTGTCAGATGTTTCCATTAGGGACCCACTCTGCAATCTGGTTTTAATTTGTTGCTTGTCTTTGTCTTTCTTTCCACTCATGCTTGTAGCTAATCTTGTTTGGACTAATTTTTTTCTCGCTGCTCATTTGTGACACTGATTATTACTCACCATATACCAAATAATTCTTAAAATGAAAGTAAAAATAGTCAGGTAAAAAAGCAGATCAGGTAGGGAAAGGCTCAAAACTGCTCAAAACTGCACCCAGTAAGCACCCCTTTCCAGTCCATCATGTATGTATTTGAGTGGGAAAACACTTTTTTTTAAAACTTTAGCGTGATCCACCAAAAATATTATACACCCTGCACTCCTTGAATACTCATGCATCATCCCAACAAACATGAACCATTTCACTGCAAAACAAACCACCTACAACTGCCAAAATCTACAGAGCCACCCCTACTACCTTCCACCTATAGCCGCCATTACTGCAACCCCACCCATACATACATACATACATACATACATACATACATACATACATACATACATACATACATACATACATACATACATACATACATACATACATACATACATACATACATACATACATACATACATACATACATACATACATACATGCATGATGATTTGTGTGTTAACAGGCATGCAGTCTGGTTCGGTAACAGATGCAGTACCCTAATTTCTAGTGTCGCTTAATTTTGGCTTGCATTTAATAATAAACAATACATGGTTCCTTCAGCGTTTACAGACATGATTATAATTGTGATAAAAATTAAATAGTTACTTTAATAATTTTACTGTTCTATATAATCAATAAATTTTCTTGAAACTATATACCATTTGTTATGTGATACTGTATGGGTGACAGAATATCATATATAAATAGATGTAAGCTTATTTAAAGGCAAATTGCATGATTCATGTTGTATAGTAATTATAAACAGTTAATAGTATGAAGCTTCGCTTTTTGTTTCGTTTATGGTTCATTTTTATGGTTCATTTTTATGGCGCTGTTTGATTGATTGCATAAATATATTCTACAGGATCAAAACATTTTAAGATCTATTCATTCTGTTGAAGAAGAAGAAGAAGAAGAAGAAGAAGAAGAAGAAGAAGAAGAAGAAGAAGAAGAAGAAGAAGAAGAAGAAGAAGAAGAAGAAGAAGAAGAAGAAGAAGAAGAAGAAGATATGGACATACAGGTCTGAATAACATGCATTAGGACAGACATAATTGAAAGGAAACATAAATTAGTGCCGATATCATTTTCGCCATCAATCTATTTCAATATCACTTTACAATTTTCTCATTCTTTATAAAGCGCAATATAACTAATTAATGCCAGATGCAAATTACTTATTTTACTAAACGATTATTATTCTTCAGCACATTTCGTTTTTATTGAGAGAGAAAGAGAGAGAGAGAGAGAGAGAGAGAGAGAGAGAGAGAGAGAGAGAGAGAGAGAGAGAGAGAGAGAGAGAGAGAGAGAGAGAGAGAGATGACGTGAGTGCTGATTTTAAGCGAAATTTATGAAACGAGTTGAATAATTCCTTTTTCTTTTACAAATCTTGACAAGCAAAAATTGCAAGTGACAAGTTTGTTTTAAATAAATTTAGTATTAAATGAGATAATTGAAATTGAGACAGGCTACTGTGGTATGGTCTTCAACTTCACATTCAAATATTACCTGGAAGATAATACTCGAATGTAGTCTTGATCTACGTATAGAGAATCTCAAATGGGTAACAATTTAATACTGAATTTATAATAGGAGTTGAATAATATCTAGCTTCTGCGAGCCAAGGACATTATCGAGTTTTATAAATTTAATATTAAATCATTACCAATTTGAGAATTAGTTAAATATTACTCAATGTTGCACGATTCTGACAAAGTTAACTGAGAAACAAATGAGCATATAACAAATTGGAATACAGTTATAAAATATGACTGGTTCATTCGAAATCATGGCTTCCATGCCTGTCTCTATCCGCTAGTTGATTTTGCAAACAGTTACAGCTATCACTGTATCTCATCATCTTAATATGCATCTTTTAATCATGTTGAATAGGAAAGCAGAATGTTCAGAATTTTCTCCAGGAAAGACACGAAAACAGAACTGAATGGAGATTTATCCTGTCTTGTTTCGATTTGTGAAACCATCTAGTAGAGGAGAAAATTTTACGTTTTGCAAATTGTGTAATGTGATTTTGCTATTCGGCATTGAAGGCGCCAATGAAATACAAGAACAAGAAAAAGTTAAATAAACTTCAGATTGCCTCTTCATCATACACAACTAAGCGAAAACGGACAACATATACCCCTCCTCCCCCATAACCTTGATGTAATTTGATCGAAATTCAGTTTGCTACATTTCGTTTAGAAATGAACCTTCATCTTACAGTTACTGGCGTTGCTGGTACATCTTTTCGCACACATATTCCAGACAGTAAGATCGCAAGGGATTACTTGTGTGAAAAAAGCAAAAACAGTTGAGCAAGAAAATCACACAGAATCCTGATCATCAATGAAAAGGATAATGATTGAAAAAAGAAAATGAAATGTGGTGTGGAAAATGCTCATATGCCAGAATGGAACATGGTGCCCATTCAGAGGATGCAAGAGTGCAACACATGCATCTTTGACATTAAATAATTAATGAATGTACTGTCCTACTTTAGACATAGTTGTAGATTTTGTAAAAAGTTACTTATGCATTAATGTTTTAAAAATCAACATTTGTTCCTGAAAATCAGTATTTTTGTCATGAGCAGTCATTTACAATTTTCAAATATTTTAATAAATATCAGCCACACTACATTAAAGTAGTTCAGAAGTATGTCAACATTCTCTCAAATGTGCATGTTTTAAATGCAAACAACTTTACCTTACATACGTCACTCTCTGAAAAGTACATACTGGTGAATTCCACAATTTAACAAAAATCAGTGGAGTGTAAATTCGCCATATCCAGAAAGACATGAACTTTAGTTCCCACAATTTACTTTAGGCAATCGATGAGAAAAATGCTTCCAAAATATTCATAGTATTGGTAAAAAAAAGTTCCATAAGACCTTGTAAAGAAAATTTCCCACGATTGCAGCCAATCAGTAGAGATACTACTGCGCAAGAACTTCGTTGGGCTTATTTTCACTAATCAGAATCATATAAAGTGATAAGAAAACATTAAACTACCCACACTATATGCAAATTGTACACACTATGTGATAAAGACATAATAACCGGGATATATTACAGGGATATGGTCTTCCGCTACAACGACATATCTTACCCGGGATATATTTCTGGCACATATATTACTGGGATATAGTCTAGCTACATATACAGATATTACCCTGCACATATTGCTGTAATATAGTATTCAGCTACATAAACATATATTACATAGGATATAATACTGGGGTATGATCTTAGCTACAATTATATGTTGTTGTTGTAGGGTTTAACGCCATTTTTCAGCACAAGATAGGTTATACGTGGCGGCCTGTATTAATGGTGAAGGAAGAACCCTGGAAAACCCAGGGAAGAACCACAGACACACGAGAAGCTACTGGTAGGCTTTCTAACTTACGCACGACAGCCGAGTCGGGACTCGAGTTCACACAGTCAGAGGTGTGATGGCAGTGATCCGTAATGGTCAGCGCTTTAGATCACTCGGCCATTCGGGGCTCCCAGCATGCGTATATATATATATATATATATATATATATATATATATATATATATATATATATATATATATATATATATATATATATATATATATATATATATATATATATATATATATATATACATATATATATATATATATATATATATATATATATATATATATATATATATATATATATATATATATATATATATATATATATATATATATATATATATATATATATATATATATATATATATATATATATATATATATATATATATATATATACACACACGCAGGATTTATTACTGGGATATAGTCTTTAGCTAGATAGGCAGATAGTACACAGGATATATTATTTAGTAAGATCTCTTTGTTTCGGACTAATTTTTGTGATCATTCACTTAATTAGGTCTCTCATATACGACTCATTTACCAGACAGGAGGAACATGAGTAACACATTTCAGAAAGCTAGTGGTCTGTTGAATATATTCTCCTTTCAACTGAATTGAACGAATGCAGTCTGTACTTAGGTTCATGCTCCAGATGTTTATTTGATATTATGATCAATAATATCAATGAAATCTAATTGTTTTGTAAATTCAGTGGTAACACCAGTATCAATGGTATTCGGAAAATTTTGTACAGAAACCTAAACTGTGTGATTCCCACAAAAATTTAAGTGCATTATGTTACAAATTAGCCTCAACCAAAGCGCAAAAAGCTTTATAAAACACCACCGAAAAAGATGAACATTATTGTAAGGTGGTGTCTCTAAAAGAACGAAATAATAATGACTTGCCTTAAAGAAGTTTAATTTCTTACAGTGAGTTTTTTAATATGATTTTCTACATTAAAATATATTTTTATTTCGTATGGATTAATATATCCATTGTGGAAAATTTGTCTGGTTCATCCCCCTGCATACTATTATGTGAAATATTAACTAATCACATCCATATCGTCGCATATAAACATCTTCAATGCACACTGTAAATTGTATAAATATTGTTATACTATTTTAAAGTCATTTGTTAAAAAACTCTATTGTGAAAGAAAATGCCGCACGCAAGTGTAGTATTTATGCATGCACATTTGTACTTGCCACTTCATAGCGTATCATCCGTCCCTATATTACGCCAAGTGACTTTGAGATCACTTTAAGATATGAACCCCAATTTTGTGTTTTATGGTCTCTGCTTTTCTTACTTTATGTCCTGGAGTGAACTGAATTAATATAAACATGCTTTGCTAATCGGTCGCAGAGTTACAACTAATGACTGAGCCAATCAAGTTTTAAAAACTCTTAATTTATTTGTAGCTAAACCTAATTAGTCAAAGCCGTAATAAAAATTAAAACGGAAGGTTAAACGAAAATGAGTAGCAAAAGAGAAACATTGATGGATTAAGACGAGGACAGTGGAAATAAAAAAATGAAACATTATTAAACGCAGTGTGTGGACAAGCTTGGAGTTGGCAGATAAACGTAAAGGCAGCAATTAGCTGTTATGTAGAAAAGGAATACAAATGAACTTTTGTAAACACACTACGAGAACTAGTGTAGTCAGTACATAAAGGAGAAGACAGAGAAGAAGAAATGGTTCCCGTGATAAATAAGTAAATAACAGCAGTAGAAAGAAATATGGATATGTAGCAAAATCAGTTAGATGTGGGAAACAGAGGATTTAAAAAGAGAGACACGAATTTGACTCAAATGAAGTCAACATAAGCATATGAACATAAGCAATTGGAAAACAGGCATGAAATAGGAAAATATTCAGAAGACGGACACAAAGATGTTGAGGACGAAAACTGCTAAGAGGAACAAGATTGGAAACAGAAGAAAAACAGCAGGTGAATTTGACATAGATAAAGAAGAGACGGAGTGGGACATGAGAGATGAAGATGTAGAATAAAGAAGATAAGAAGAGAATGAGAATGAGAAGATGGAGAAACAAGATAAGATGGAGAGTAAACATAGAGGATGATGAAGATTGAAATTATGATTTCACTGTTAAAAACAGGCTTTGAAACGGAGTATTTATTGCATAGGAAACTTAGAATCATATCGACAATAATATTAGCCAAGCTTCATTTGTAAGTGTTTCTTTTTCTAGGTCGACTGGGCACTGCCCTATTAACAAAGGAATAAACTCCAGGATAGTATTGGTCATCATTTAGCCGGTCGTTGTTTGAAAGGTAGCTGAGAAGTCCAACGTCATTTCCAATCCTGTTGCCGCCGAAGTTATATGGTCCCAGATTGCTGTAGCCTCCGATGTTATTATATGATCCCAAATATCTAGAGCCGTGCTGCTGATAAGATCCTAAAGAACTGTAACGACGATACAAACGTCCATAATCGACATCATCAATGTTATACATATTGTTGTAGCCGCCAATGTTATACTGACCCAGATGGCCGTAGTCACCCAAATCCTTAGAGCCACGTATGAGATATCTCCATAGATTGCTGTAACCAGTGCCGCCGCCGCTGAAACCATAGGTTCCCAGATTACTGTAGCCACCTCTCCCACCGGTGTGATATAACTCCGAATGGCCCAAGCCGACAAAGCGATACGGGTCAATGAAACTATAACGACTCAAGGGGTACAAATCATCGTAAGCCAAGTCTGCCAATTCATGAAGACTGTTGTAGCCATCTATGGAATAAAAATGTAACGATTTGGAGACAATCAAAACGTCCACGACCTTTTCAGTCCCGCTGTCAATAATCTAATAATAGAAAGAGTAGCTAAAAGGCTGAATTACGAGTTATATGACGAAATCAATGAGTTTTCTACAGACTAAACAGTTGAAGGATGTACCAACCGATATCTTATAAGCATTGCTTTTCTAGCTAGGAGAAAATCATGATATCATTTTGTTATTGAACAATATTTGACAATAGTTCTCCCACTTCTTGCTATCAAATATTTGCCCAGTCAAAGGATCAAAAACTTAATTAAATCTAATACGTAAATCAGTTAAGTGTCGTTTGTCTTAGTAATAAATAATATCACATATATTTATCCATACTAAAGTAAGTTTTATCATAAAACAACGCTTACGATGTTCCAACATTAACATGATTATGATAAAAGTTTGATCATCAGTTGCAAGATGTTGTTTCTTTTCTTTCGAGCCTTTCTGCTTGTAATCGATTTATACACTACAAGAAAAAGCCTTTAGTTTCGTATCAACTTGAGATTTACCTCCGTAATTTGCTTCAACAAAAAATAAGCTCTTTGAATAACAAAGAATCAAACATTACAAATACCATGTATATTACTCTCCTGCATCTCACATTGCAAAGACAATGTATATTGCTCCCTATCTCGCATTGCAAAATGATTATGAATACTACTCCCGTAATTTCATATTGCAAAAACTATGTATACTACCTCTCTACATCTCACATTGCAAAGACAATGCCTACATATCGCCACAAAATTGTATACGTTTCATGCTCTTTAGTACATAAAAAACAAACAATCATTAAACGATTTTTATGTTTACCCAACTGAAAGTAAGCTGGACCTGTATAAAACTTTAATGTTCGATGATAAAGGAATGTTTGACTTACCTATATAGGTATGCGTGTAAGACAGGTTGATTATCCAAAACAGTTCCAAAAGAACAAGAGCGGCGACAAAGTTGCCCATCTTCTAAACCTACAGTTGTAAATATATTGTAGTGAATTTTGTTTGATTGGTTGTTTGTTTGTTTGTTTTAACCAAAGCTAGTTTGAATGAAAACAAATCATGGCAACCAACATCAAAAGCTTTAAACGAAGAATAAATTATACTAATATTCTGATCTCCAAAAAGTTTCGCTATTTAGTACAGTAAAATATTTGCAACATGAAAGTTTTTCAAATATCTTATTAGTCAATTAGGTATGGTATACAGCACTACAACATGAAAGCAACACAATTTGCGTAAATCTTAAGCAATGTAAAATTCTCTGGTTTTCTTTCGTTTGTTATTAACCTTCATAAAACAAAACAACGCAAAATAAAAAACAAATAATCAAACAAACAATCTCTGATTTATGTTCCCGTTGTAAGCCAAACAAGCAAAATCCACTCCGGAAAAGACCAATTGAACATAAACAAACTACTGAAAAATATTTAAAGGAAATTTATGTGTCTATTAATATTTAATTCATATACAAAATTATACCTTGATATGTAATACTTCTGACTTATTTTCATAATCTTCGATTCTAATATGGAAGATAATCTGACTGCAATATGCAAAAACTAGCGGACACCGGGAAATGCCACCGTGACTGCTCTCGCACACCTACAGTCTGAGAAAGATGGGCTCTTTGTTACATAATTAGCTAGTCTTTGTCTCGATTAAAAGGATCGCCATTATTGATCTGGTAAATAATGTCCCACTGGGCACGCCAAACTTTTGTTATTAATAATAAAATCAGTATACTTAATAACATAATAGGTATGTTTTATTTTTTAAAATAGAGAAAGCCTTCAACAATATACTAAGAACACTGTTAGGAATATAATCGTGTCAGTTCTACGAAATAAAGTCCTGAACGTGATCGCTTTATGAAGGATAACCAGAAAATAACCCGGATAAAAACTGTCCAATTCAAGCTTATATCAGTTAATATTTAAATTAGACGTACATCATTCTGGGTATATTCACGGTATAAACATTGCATATATAGAAGTTCGCAGATGGGTAATTTAATAATGAATCTATGAAACAAGTTGAACAATGTCCAGATATTGCGAGAATTGGCTAGCAAAAGTTGAACCTTATTTAACGAGTTTCATAATTTTATGTTAAATCACTACCCATTTGAGATTCTTTGTGTTACATAGTTTTTATTTACATGTGCCACACTGCTACCGAGATGTACATGCCTGAATTTATTCTGTTGGTGCTGAAAGTTGAGTCAAGTATTTTTTTTAAGAAATCTTTTAGTCATTATCGACAACAATACTAAAACCTGAAAACTTTGGATAGTGAATGTACATCTTTCAAGCACTTCATGGATTTGGAAAATAATTTTGCTCAAGGATATCCTCAAAATCAATTTTTTTTTAAAGTGTAAATGCAAAAGTTTCTTCAGAATTCAAAATTCATTTACTAAATTTTGGAATATTATAATTTTGTTATTTACTGTGTGTACTGACAGAAAGTAATGCATTTGTTTTCAAAATTGTTCAGAAATTTCGACTAAAGTTTACACTAATAGTACAAAATATTTCCACAGCAACTTGATAACACTCTTGACGGCTTATATATTTACCTAGTGTGAACTTTTGGTAAATATATCCTGATGAACGATAGAAAATGGGATATCATACTCTGACCAGTGATAGAAAATTGGATATCATATCCTGACCAATGGCAGAATATGGCATTTAATCTGGTGCAGCACCTCTTGTGGCCACAGAGATATATCATGTGTTACACGATCCATACACAGTTACACAAAAATTATTAACAAGTTCAAATCAATCTATTTAAGCCTTATCTATTTTGTGGAATCCTTATTGCACAGTTTTTTATATTCTACAATAATTTTCTTTTACACAAATCTGTCGCACAAAGATTTCGAATGGAACATGATGCAATGTATAATTATATGCACTGAATTGCAAATATTATGGTGGATAAAAGGTGATATGATACTGCTTGTAGATCGTAAGTTGTAATATTAATTTCAAGCAACAAATAATTCACAATCTTTTAAATGCTAATTTTTAATGTAATTTTTAAGACACCGCTACTATTTCTGGTAATCTCCATTCTGCAGGGAGGATAAAGTTATCATTAATTATCTGAAATTTATAATGTTTGTTTATGATCAACTTGTAACATTGTGTTTGTTTTTGCATATTCATACCTGGTCCCTTTGCTTTATTTTACAGGAATGTGTAACCTTACGATGTCAAGCAGATTTTACAGTTTGCCGATTGAGCTTTTTAAGCAGATACATTTATTTAATAGACTTTTACATGCTTTCTTCTATTTCTTCTATTTCTTCTATGGTACTATTTAATTGTTTGAATAATTGTACATCCAAGCACCTATTAATATTAACTCTAAATAAAAAGAGAAGAATAAAATCTGTCGCTTTTCAATAAGTGACATATCTACACTTAAATGCCTTGCGCTGTGTTCGAGCTAGTGCTGAAATTAACTCCAGTAATCAATGGTCCAATACATGAATTGGGTGTGTGTGTGTGTGTGTGTGTGTGTGTGTGTGTGTGTGTGTGTAATAATATAATAACTAATGGTACAATTCATTATTGGGAGTTTAACAATATACTAATTAAATTAAATGGTATACACCAGCATAACCAAATACCAGAGAAACACATATTTGTAGACTCTCCATAATTTCTTTCTGCCAAAACCATCAATCAGAAGAAAAAAAACATTAATCATATTTAATATATGTACAAAACGATGACAATATATATTTCTTGCAACTGCTTTTGGAAGATTTCTTGGTATTAAATTGTCGGAAAAAGCTCTTTAGAAGAAATATTTCGTTTTTAATTATTACAATAGGTACATAAATATTCACTAATATTAATTTTTATGAAGCTTCCTCCACATTACTATTGCTGAGAATAATTCTAAGTTCTAGGTTATTTTGAAACGTGGCACTAATTTGAACTGAACGCTGGTCTAAAACTTTCGATTAATTAATTATCAGATATACAGAGATATATATATATATATATATATATATATATATATATATATATATATATATATATATATATATATATATATATACTGATTCAATTAATTAATAAAACAAATTAAATAAGCAATTAGAAAACAGAAATGACAATAGATAAAAATGAGCATATTGAAACATACCAGAAAATGTGGTCAAGTCGAAATTTGTCGCTCAATTTAGTGCTTAAAATTATTATTTTTGTTGATTTTTAAGTTTGATAAAGATGCCTGTAAAAAGAAATATATTTTTTACCTGCTAAGAAGTAATCCGAAGCGGAAAATACGGAAATGACTGGATTATTTTATCAAAAGGTCTTTTATATGCTTTTATATGTAGTCAAACAAAAATATGATTGGCTTGACTGAAATTATTTTATTGGCTTACTTTCAACTTTATGATTCGTATTTTCCGCGTATTGATTTATGGCCATAATAAAAACATTCGTTTGCAGAAAGAGAGTTAGATACATGCCTATCCATTTAATTTTTTGACTTCCTTTTTAAATAAGGGAAAATTAATGTTTAATATCTAAAACAGAATTCGCTCTGATTGAATGACTGAAACCATTTTAAATGAATGAAAGTCAGACATGCGGCGTATAAGAGCTACCCATAGAGGTAGACATTTTATCGATCATTTGATCTGGGATGTATTCATATGTTTCCTTTTACCACATGTAAAAAAAGACTTTTATTAAAATACTGAAAACTCCAATTGAATATGAATTAAAACAAATCATTGGATTTAATAGCTGACACAAATATATCTAAAATCTATATATTTAAAATCAATGTATCTAAAATCAATATATCTAAAATCAATGTTTTTAAAAACAATATATCTAAAATCAATGTTTCTAAAATCAATATATCTAAAATAAATGTATCTAAAATCTATATATATATATATATATATATATATATATATATATATATATATATATATATATATATATATAATCAATGTATGTAGGAGTCAGCAAAACATTATACATCTGATGAACAGGTATGATGCCGATATACGTAGATTCTTTCTTCTTTCTTTCAAAACAACACAAGTTTTAATGTTTTAAATAATACGGTTTTTTTCATGTTAAAATGGTCCTTATATGAATAAAAATGGCTGGTTATTTTCATTTTGATAGGTTGTACAATTATTTGCAGCCAGTTAGTCGATTCTCCTACTATTTTTTTCTCCACTTCTTCCTCTTCCCTCTTTTGCTCTTTAATATGTACCACAAATCTCAATCGCAATAACAGGATGGGTTGAGATTGGATTATAGCAAACATACTGAAAGCGATTTCGCGAATGAGATGTATATGTATTACATGATTGAAAAATGAATGAATCTGACACCAAACTCATGCATATAAAGTCCAACAAGTGGTTTCATAAAATGATATGCAACCGGTCAAACAGCTAACATTAGGACATATTATTCTTAACTGGTTCTGATCAGAACATGTGATCAGTAATGACCAATGTATGGAACTTATACAGAAACGAGTTTTTCTGTTGGAAATACTGCTCAACCTTGGGAGTATAGTATATCCATCCGACAAAACGAGTTCATTTTTCCCATACAAATACAGTACCCGTTTTATTATATGCTCATTTTCTTGTTCTACTTATGGCTTAATTATATAAACAAAAATACACTACAAGAAACAAAGTAACGGAATGTATGCCGTATTCCAAACTAAATACACAAGCGAAGATTCATCATTACAGAGCAACAACATTATTAATGCGCATATAACTCCGACCAGATAAAATTGAAATAACTTTCGAAAGAAAATAGCGTTTTGATCTAATTATAATTGAAATTTAAAATAATGTTGTGAATGAATGCGCACTGCAAGGACTTTTCCAATTTGATCTGGAATTAATAGATTTAGGTAGTTGTGTCGATTCTACAAAATTTTGTGATTATGGACTGGATTTACTGTGCCAATTCTACATGAAGCACATCGGATTTTAACAAGTGTGTTTCTCTTCTGTCATTGAATGTTTGAAATTATAATGTGGAAAAAATATGATGTCTTTCATTTGAAATTGTCAAAAAAGCTATGGAATATGTTTATTTCATTTTGGGTGAAGTAAGGAGGATGTCTGATTCGATGCTGTAAGTGTCCTGGATATGGCACTATCTACGGCCAGGACTAAGGTTATCAGTTTCCTCACTGCAAACATTTTGCTCATGCAGCATTGGGTAAACCGAACTATTTATTTTGAAATGAGTTAAGACTCGGAGAATGCTGTACGTGGAAACGAAACCAGAACACGGTTTAGTTCAGATGTATTGCATAAACATTTCTATAACAATACCCACCTTACAAAAGTGGCAACACGTTTAGAAAAACGCGAAAAAAGAAACATAAATACATACCGAAACTTATATTGCTCGAAAAAGTGGCCCCTACTTTTTTCGACCATCGAACTGCCTCGATCTGGAACAGCAATTGCCGAAAAAATCAATCTTGCGTTAGCGACTTTTTCTGCATTCAAATTTTGAGAGACAGATGGTTATATTGAAGGGCAAATTCCCTTCGAAATTGGTAAGTGTGAAATGTTCATGTACTCTACGTCAGTACCAAACACTTGGTTTCGATGATTGAGTAGTTTTGCTCACGAGGAAGCAAATTCACTACCTGCATAAAAATGCTTGACTTTACTTCCTCTTGCTCTTAATCCTGTGTTGGACGCATCAGTTCTCAATACAAATGATTCATCTATTCTGGCAGCTTATATTATAAATTCCAGAACTCTACGAAACAATCTAGTTTCACATAGATTGCTGAGCAAAAGGGTTACTCCTGGAGAAGCCACTTGTAATTTGGCGGCAAAACTTAAAGGTAGATTCTAAGGAAAGAAAAAGTTTGGAAAAAGTCAGTAGTTATTTCATCGGTTTTTGCAGAATATTCGGGCATCATAATTACCATTATTTGAAGTATGTATATTTAATTACTAGCATCGTTTAATATGTAGAATTACCTTTGTCGTGTTTCATTTACATGCATATTTGAGAAATTGGCTAGAGTATTCCGTCGAGAATGATGTAGGTTGTTAGTTTGTGGTTAGAGTTAGTTTTGTAATTCGCTATTAGGTTACTAAGTAATAACCCAATGCATTTATTAATGTGCTATGTTAGAATTTACACATGTTCAGATTGTGAATTTGGAATGGTTGAGAAGGTAAGATTAGTTTTTATGGAAGTATGATTATGATTATATCAGTGCGTGAATATTTGAATATTTGCACGAGTTGTATGGCAAAGAAATGAGTTTGAGTATTATGATATTGTTTAGTATAATATGATTAGGAATATATTCAGAAGTGACGAAATTTATTGACGCATAAGAAGTAATCGATACCATGCTTTTCTATGACGGTTGTTTACCATACAAGTTTGTATCTGTATATCGATGTTAATGAATGCATGACCGAAGAAATTTAATAGCCGTTATCTGATGATAGGTTGTGTTCAGTGTGAAATGAAAGAGCTAAGGAAAAAGATTTTAAGTCATTGGATTTTTTTACAAGAAGCTTTTCAGTGAACAGAGAACTTCCTGTTCGGTCCCTAGTCTCCAAGAGGTGGAGATTGAATTGAGACTAGCCCAACAGTCGGAGTCGACATAAGTCTAGTCGGTGGAGAGAAGATGGACATAAAGTGGACGAGGAGGAAAAGGAGTCTGAAAGAGAAAGAGGAACTCGAGGAGGTCAATGAAGAAGAGAATGGCTTTGTAGGAAGTCGAAGAGGAAGAGGAGAAGGAATTGGGAGAAATATGAGAGAGAAGAATACCACAGATGAATAGAATACAAGGACAGGTGGAAATTGTTCTAATACTGCTAATCAAGTGATGCATTAGGCTATTAAAGGGTCGAGTGGTAGGAGAGTAACTGAAAATATCAATCAATTGGCTATTAAATTGGTATTAAATTCTTATTCATTGAATTTCAGCTATTTTGTATATTTAACCATTTAACCGTCATCATTGCTGACTGGTCACTCCGAGTTTTGCATCTGTCTTTCACTAATTTGTTAGTTGAACAGGACACCCTGTTATGTTCTTCTTAGGTAGGTCTGTATACAAGAATATCTACGAAATTATTAACATGATTGGTAATTTGAATAAGCAATTCCAGCGAAATGAAATACTAAACACAACAAAACGACTGATTCTGCTTCAGAAGTTAAATATAAGAATGAGTACTTTCTCGTCTAAGCAACATTATACACAAGATTGAGACACAAAAGTAGATCCAGGATGAGTATTAAAAATTCATTTCCAAAATATTCAAAGTTGACAATTAGGTAAGGCTTATTACTAAAATTATAATAAAGAACATGGGAAACATTATGTACAACAGATTCAAAGTATAAACCCAGATAATACAAAATATATTTTTACCTCCATGAAAAAAAAATAAGAAACGTGTACCTAATATTTAACTCACACTCTTTTAAAAATATTAACTATGTATCATTTGTTTACAAAATGAAAGGTTGATGGTCAGGATCACAATGAATTTGACTTTGGATAAGCTAAAGTCCAAAATATAATTATACATAACATTCAATCATGGAGAAAAAACTAACAAATTCAACGGAATATACACCACAATACGTTATATGAATATGTACGCACGTGATAGCAGTATTCAGAACGAAGCACTAGAAGAAAAAAGATTGTAACATGAATATTTATTGACACTACTGAATGAATACGTGAATGAATGAAAGAATAAATGACCGAAAGAAAAAAAAAGGGTTATTAATTAGGCAAGAAGGAAATAAATAAGGAAATAAATGTAAGACTGATAGATACTTGAAAAGCTGGCGACCTGAAACCATAAAGGAAAAGTACTAGACGTGCAAAACAAATCTCCGCACTGCGTTTACCTTTTTCCATTCCATAGCCACCCTTATTATTGCACATTCCACTTTCCCATCCCATTGGACAACCCGGTAATCTGATACAGAAGAAACAGACGTGCTGACTCTTTAGTCAGTGATTACACATGTCAATTCTAAAATAAATAATATTCAGATAGTTCATCAAACCTCGTCCATCTCTAGCCCTGTTAGCAGGATATAACTCCTAAAACCTCGTACACATATATAAACCACACAGGTTAGGATTTTAAGTCCACAACACTCCACGTATCAGATTTATGTCGCGCTGAAACTTTTCCGAACAAAAGGGGTTCAATCGGGGAACGATAATGCCAACATACTGCAACTCTTGCCTAAATGTTTCTTCTATGTCTCCTTTGTCAGATCTCTTCTTCACATCATCAACAACAGCAACAACAACAACACACACACACACAAACACACACACACACACACACACACATATATATATATATATATATATATATATATATATATATATATATATATACATATATATATATATATATATATATATATATATATATATATATATATATATACATATATATATATAATCTCAAATATCTCAAATTGGTAACAATTTAATATTGAATTTATGAAACAAGTTGAATAATGTCCAGCTTTTGCGAGCCTTGGCTCGCTAAAGCTGGACATCATTCAACGAGTTTCATAAATATAATATTAAATCGTTATCAATTTGAGATTTTTTTTCACATAGTTTTTATTTAAGTGGAAATTATTTATATGGATAGAAGAACGAATAATTTCGTTCATTCTGAGAGACGGTGTACCTTTCATTTGTTGTGCATAAAATTAGAAACAACACCTTGCTTCTTTAAGGTTTTGAATGACTCTGGCCAAACCAATATTAATAATGCGTATTAGTAATTAACAAAAATCACTTAAGAAACTCACGAGATTGGTCATGTAGTCTCTTATTACGCTATTTATGTCACTTCTGCAATAGAGACCGACTTAGAATAGGTTGTTTACAACACATTGATCACACAGAGAAAGTATGTCCATGATGCTGACCAATCGTTTTAATTATGTGTTCTCTGTCCCCTCAACAGCTTCCTATTAAAGCACAAGGACGTACAATCTTTTTCCTTAGCCCTCTCATCTCAGACTACACACAGCCTATCATCAGATAACGGCTATTAAATATATTTGGTCACGCTCTAATTCTCATTGAGTTACGCATAAGTTCTTGAAGGACAAACACACATCATAATACAGCACGGTATTAATTCCTTCTAACACATACATCGATAAAGTTACCATTACATATTCCTAATCTAGTTAACAAAAACAATATAAAAATGTTACGAATATATCAATTAAATGCTTGAGTTAATTTTAAATTCTTTCTTTTAAATTTCGTTTTGTTTCATTTTATCTTATTGTAGTCATATTTGTCATTAGATTTAAATCTCTTTTCAGAAGATCCTCTTAACCTAATTAAAACATGACAGATCCTTAATGATTAGTTTTAGCCGACCTTGGCTAGCAAATTCGTAAACACTAAGTAAAAATGATTGGCGTTTCCCATTTTCGTGACCCGCTTGAGTTTTACCCATGAGTAAACAGATTTTTTATTATTCATTTCTAGACTGAGAATCTGATTGTGAGATTGGGCTATTATAATCTACGTGACCAATGGCATTATTTTTATTGCAATGATAAAGCTATACATCACGTAGGTTGTCACGTGAAATGTGATCTAACAACAAGGCTAAAAAAATAGTCGTAGATATACCTTTAGGCGCTCAGAGGTTCTTTGTGTTGTTGCCATTTTGCCATAATTTATATTCTAGGGAAAAAACAGTACTTCTTCATCAAAGGCTTGGACAAAGACATTATTCGGAAATTTATTCACAAACATTATCTGACGTCATCGCCTTCATATTGGAGCTTCATAGAGATTCGAACGTGGATTCAATTAGAACTGTTTAGTGATAGGCCTTATATTTATCAGTTGTAGAATTAAATTTTTGATTATTTTCACAAACCGTATGTCATATTTTCTATTTTTACTTTGGTAGGGAAATTAATTATTTTGTTAAAATTTACAAAGCTTGTTTTCTTCAATTTTCTTTTGTTACATTTGTATCAGCCGACATGTAAAATTAATCAGACGCATTTCTTTATCTTACAACTCATGAAAAGTACGCAAATATTCAAATACCCATGCTATAATATATGCATACGTTCATAGTAACTAATCTTACATACTTCACCCACATTTCGAAATTTACAATTCAAGCATGTGTAAATTCCAACATGATGCATTAATTAATGCACTGGCATACTATGAAATAACATAACAGCGAATTACAAAAGTAATTCTGACCACAAGTTAACAATCTACATAATTCCGCCTTGCATCCAATAATTCTTTCCGTAAGATCCACCACCATTTCTAAAAAAAACGCATGCAAATGAAACACTACAAAGGTAATTATATATACCAAACGATCTTTGTAATTAGTTGTACATACTACAAATAATTACAATTTTGATGCTGTAATATATTGCAAAAATCGATTAAATAACTTTTCGAAGCTTTGTTTCTTCTTTAGAATCTAGCTCTAAGTTTTGCCGCCAAATTACAAGTGGCTTCTTTTTCGTAGTAAACCCTATTGATCTGAAATCCTTCCAGGAGAATACTAAATTGCTCTTTGAGATTTCGGAAAATATCACTCGGGTCTGAATTGTAATAACGCCCTCTATCTCAGTTTTGTTTGGAGATCGATGTGGACCGATCCAATAAAAAAAGCAAATGTCCCTAGCGCTGTCTGTCAACGTGGGGACGGAAAAGAACACGCCGCGATCACCCCGTGAATTTTTCTTTTTGATCAGTGAACTAACCTTCAACATCTAGGTGTGATAACAGCAAGCCCTTAAGTGACACAGCCGGATTCTGACTGCTCATTTCAATACTAACCTCACGCAGTCTTTAGAGAACAAACACAAGGTAGCGGTAATATCTAAGACACGTGACAGCCCCCTACGGGCCAATATGCCTATATTGAAATAGTTTGAATTATGAAACCAAATAGGTACAATAAACATTGTTAATAGGATCTCGATCATCGTATGCCTGGTCTGATCATGCTGTTAAAGTCTTTCATTACTTGCAAGTCAATTTTTATTACCATATGACCCTCCAAAGTTCTGTAAACTCAATTTGTACGTTTTGGTTTTGAGCTATATGACATTCAGGAGAGCTTTTAACATATCCCTAATCCAATCGCTTTTGGTTTTCTGAGGTTAACCTTTGTAACAGTTCAGTTTTTTATATTGCCACTGTTGCCAGCTTTAGTCAATGGTTTAACAAGATTTGTCACTCTGACCACAGTTAAGTGTCTTAGTGATTTTTCTGTTTTTTTTTTTTACAAAGATTTGTGTATTAAGGTTTAAACCTGTGTGAAAGGTTTGGCTTCTTCTTGAAAGCCTCACTTTTAAGGATGAGATGTTCTTGGAACTAGGTTAGAACGTTTTGTCTTTCATCCTCAATCTCCAAGCGGAATGTAGATTACAGTGACATACTTAATAAGTATATTCCTCAGTTATTCCAAAACTACCCCACCTAAACGATGATAACAACGACCTATCTTCTTAAATTACTGACTTAGTTGTTTACATATGGCCCAAGTGCAAAAGTTTTCGCTAGAGTAATCCCAGTAATTGAAGTTCAGCACAAGCTAGGTTTTCTAAGTACTTTTAAACACTTCCGTTTAGTTCAGCCAGTAAAGTTGGAGGAAACACATACCTGTCTAATGAGAGATTTGATTAATGACTTAGATCTCTATGCTATATATTATAACCTTGAGCAATATGGTCAGCCATACGTATATAACCTACGTATAAAAGTACTTGTATGTACTCAGTAACTTCTTAAATGTCAGGTATAGCGTTTAAAGCTATGGGTACATGTTTTGAAATTAAATTTATGGATCTGTTGTTCAATCGGATATACAAAACCAATGTATGAATTATTGTGAAAGAAACAAAAATAACTTTTTGTTCCTAGTTGCCTGACATCAAATGCTTTATCACCAATCTACTCGAACATACAACTGAACTGCTCTGGTGGCCCAAATGGCTTGAGCGTTCGCCACGGATGCGAGAGGTTGTTAGTTCGATCCCAGGCTGAGTCATACAAAAGACTGATAATAACAGTGCTAGCAGCTATTCATTTGACGTTCAGTATTATTCGGTTAGTGTTAGGACGTGTCGGATTGTTGTCAAAGTAATTTGACTTGGTGGAGCTTGATACAACATGATGCCCCAGTACTAGACATAACAATAAACTCCATACATCGTATACATAGGACTAAAACATTTTTTTAAGCTACGTTAAAAATGCAAATCACACACACACAAACACACACACACACTGACATACAAGTTACAGTAACCTACGATCTGCAAATTGGGATTTACTTTGAATTGTAAGAACACTGTTCTTTGCAAGATCCTATTGTGACCTTTTCCTGTAACCTAAGATAATGTAAAAATTCTTATTTGTGAGTTTTTATTGTAATTTTTTCCTACTTAGCTCTGATACAACAACACTAATATTTTGATTGTAAGAGTTGTGTTAGTTTTCCAACTGGATAATTGCATGTGCACAAAGATGTGATGTAAAATGTACATATTCTAAATGAATCAAACGTCCACTACAATTTACATTATAAAAGGAAGATAACGGAATTACATATCCATAAAGCATAGGTCATTTGAAGGTGATAGTAGTTTGGTATTAATTGGCATGGTATGCAGGCTTGAGCAAAACTAGACAATGTAAATTAATTGCTGAATTAAAAAGTTATTCGCACTTCAGTGAGTTACCAAGCTATAAAGGTGAGGTCGTATCAAGGTCAGACTGGTTTCAGTTTAACTTTCAAAGTAAGTAGGATTGTACAAATATATGATATGTTTGATTGATTACTGAATTTAAATGATATATGCACTTAAGAGAACGACATGAATATAAAATCAAGTCATATGAACATGAGACTGGTCAAAAATTAATTATCACGGCCTGCACGCTTGTATAAAATTATAGCATGTTAATTAATTACAAACTTGGTTATTTTGTCTCGCCGTTCCCTGCTAGCAGATTCCAAATGAGGCAGATATAGTCTAGTCAAATCTTATTCATCTACTGACTACACTAGGAAGGATGTGACAAAAGGAGTATAACAACAGAATTTAAATCCTTTATAAACAAAAAGAATTTCCACATTGCCCTACCCATCTTTTCTTATCTCTTTACAAACAACATCAATCCCTATAACCTTTAAATTACCTAGCATCATCTTTTAAACGTCACTACCATACCATGACTCACATAAGTCGTACAATGAAGGGGAAGAAAAGAAAAAGAAAAACAATATACTATTTATACAAACATACTTATACACACCATATTACAATGAATGGAACAGAGAGAAATTGAGGAAAGAAGAATAAACTTGCGATTAAGGACAGGTATTGACTAAACTTTACAATCCAAACACAAACGTATCGATTGTTTAATTACCTGTATGGAGCTGAGAGGGGTTTATTATTTGCATTATGATATGCTCAATTTTTTTTTCTGAAATTATTTCACATTGTTAGAATTGTGCAGTATTTTTTCCATACTGACAGATTCATTATTACACAACAAGTGTATCTGAAAATAATATCATGTATTAGGTACAACTTTGATTGTAAATGAACAACGTAAGCTTATGAAGCAGATACTTTTGCTTTTGGTTACTAGAGTTTGTAGATGAACTAATCAACTGTTTTGTCCATTTGAAAGTAGAGATGATAAAACCGCGAGATACGTAGTATTGGAAATACTATTCTGATCAGTTAAACAGTTATTTTGAAGAAATGTTCAGAACTTTTCATAAATAGAATGATTCAGACTATGACTCTATAGTGTCTATAAAAAGAAATTAGAAAAGCAAGGACTGTCACAAATTGGATACGCAATATTTTATTATCAGTCAAAGCACAAACTTGGACAATCAATGACAATAAACTGACGACGAACAGTGCAAAACTATAATCTAACTAGCCTGAGTGCTTTCGACTCTAGATATGTCTTTTTCAAAGTCAAATATATGATAACCCCCCCCCAACAAATGAAACATAAAAACGTTGTTTGTAAAGAACTACATAGATGTTTCTACATGAATTAAACCTATAGATGCATTATGTCTCAATCAGCCTATATAGACTTGTTGCGGATACTGAGAAATATTTGCAGTTAATTAGAAATTTATGAGCCTTATTGACTTCTATTACTTTGTGCACTATAATGTAACGCAAATTATATCCCGGATATATGATTCTATTCTGGATATTTTATTCTTATAGTAGTAATTAAATGATACTAAAAGGATTTAGTATAGTTTGAAAAGTGAATGTGTCGGCTGCAAATGATAATTCTACTAGTGCATAGCTTTTTTCTTCTTCTTCTGGCCTTCTTGGTATAGGCCGCTTGGTTCCAATGTTCTAAGGCGGAGTATCCAGTAAGCTTCCTTTATCTTCCTGGTTTCGGAACTCCATTTGTTTTATTCTAGCAATTGCGATAATTGCTATATATCACTGAAAGTCTGGCCAGGGGAGGAAAATATTACACAAAGTGTGTGTGTGTGTGTGTGTGTGTGTGTGTGTGTGTGTGTGTGTGTGACAGTGTTTATGTTTATACTTTTACACTATATCTGTTTAATAAAAATATATTTTTGCACCTGCAACATTATGCGATTTATTCATACATTTTCACTTATATAATTTTGAACTAGGAAAGTGAATATCAGTATGAGTATAAAATGCTCCGTTTTGCACGGACACTGGCAACAAAGTATCAATGGGCTGACCTAAATACGGACACACACACACACACACACGAGCTACTACACTATGTAGGTACTAATAGAAAAGAGAAAAGGAGTCATAGATAAACACATAGGTAAGACATATATTACAAAATGAAAAATAAGATCTTGTCTGTCATTGAAAGTGGCCCTGAAAAAGACATTTGCTTTCTTCATTCTAATTACTTCTCTTCCTCCACTAGCGTCTTATGTTTGTCTTCTTTTCTTTCTTTTCCACCTACTTTTCCTTCTTTTCCTCCTCTTTATCCTTCGTTTCCATTCTCTTTTTTCCAATCTTTTCGTTCCATTCTATCATTCTCGTTTTGTCATCTGTATCCTCCTTTTCTTCCTTTTCAATTCTGATCATTTAATTTATGACATCCTTACATCTTTTCAAATTGTTGATTTACATCTTCACGCGATGAGGGTTTTAACACCCATACTCTAATCTCACCAACATTTCCCCCAACATGCCTAATGTATCTACTTCCTCTTGAAGTCTCGGTATTCTCTTGTAGTTGCTCGCCAAGTTTTATTTTGTTTAGAATCAAGCGAATGACGAACGCTGTGATTTTATATAATTCAAGGACGGAGGTAAAGAAAAACATCCCTTACACTCACTTCACATGTTATATACTATCGACACCAACGAACGAACTAGCATAAAACTCACACCCATATACTATCCTCACCAACATGCGAGCAAACAATACACCAACGAACGAGCAAGCATAAAGCACATATCATATACTATCAACACCAACGAACAAGCAAGCAAAAAACACATTTTATATACTATATTCACCAACTAAGGAACAGAAAAAAACACACACACATATTATCCACACCAATGAACGCGCATGTAAAAACACACATCATTAGAGGAGTGAGTGTTTATAAACACACTACACTATATTCACACGAATTGGCAAATTTAATATTCTCTTTTTCTAGAGATCTGGTTATCCCTGAGAATGGCTATTTTTAAGAACTCCAAATGTACCTAGCTAATGGTGGCACCTTCTTGGCCTGGCAATACATACGCATTGCCTGCTCCAGTCCTGCTCCAAATTTATGCGTGTTACTGGGAGCGCAGAAGGAGGTTGTACTGCTTCATTCTCCCAGTCTTCCGTCTCTGGGATAGTGAAAGCTTCACTCCTGTAGTACAACCGTGGATGATGACGTTTTTGTGCTGGTCGTGACTGTAATTGAGGTGGTCGTGCTGGTCCTGGTTGTGGAGGTGTCCTTATCTCTAGCTTCACCTCACACTGAGGTAAAATGAAGAAGTGAGGTAGGATCTTTTATTCAGTATCTTTCTTCTTTTTTTAAATCTCTTCTTCTTTTCTTTCTTTCTCCTCTATAGCCATCCAAGTCATACTTTAGGCGCATTTGGAGATCAAACAATTTTGCAATTCTTCTAATCATTTTCTCTCATGTTGTCAACTCAACATTTAGTAGCCAGTCTGACTGACTGATAATGAAAAGGGATGTTTTCTTTTGTTTACGGGAATAATGACAATCCTTTTATTTTGCATAGATTGCGTACCTCTGGCAGCAGGCTTTCCTATAAAATACTTCTGATTCTGCGAAAGAGAATGAGACTTCTATGGTGTCTATTCGACAGTCCACAAAACCTCTGTCTAATTCTTGTCACTGTTGATGCTATTGTTACTGTTGCTGTTCTCTCTGCTTCTTCTGAAGTATGTATTTCTTTGTCCATTTTTCTTGTCCTTTCTTAATTTCCTCTCTAAAGACCTTTCATATGATGTCATAACATTATTTCTCTCTTCAGATTTAGGTATCAGGTTTAGCCTGATATGATGTAATTGGACATAACCTTCTTTCAGTTTAGCTAGTCTGGAAGGCATGATCATAGGTTGACGAGTCAATAGTAGATGGTCAGACATTTTTTCAGACTGGAGACTCACCAGTACGATCGAAGAGCCGACACATATCGAACTTTCGTTAAGAGCTTTGCCAGGTGTCATACGAAAAGTTTCTTCAGACAAGACGACGGACTCACCCTCCTTTCGAGACAAAAGTCAAGATACGTGCTGTATGGCATTGGGCTACATAATGTCCAGATTGTCATAAAAGCAAGACCAGTGCCAAGAAAGACAAAAATCAAAATACTTGTTGTCATTGTCAAGAGAAAGGACATTGATTTTATGAATGCCCTATGAAACAACAGGAAAAGAGAGAGGAAAAAGAAGAGGTACCATAGGCAAAGGAAGAACTCCGCGACGTTCCGAAAGAGAAGAAAATGAGAAAAAAGGAGAGAAAGAAGAGAAGGAAAAAACTGTGAAAGTGAAGAAACTCAAGAACAGAGAAAAAAACATTCACAGAAGTCTATTAACTTTTTAAAACGTGTTGTGTTGTGTTGTGAATTAGATTGTAAATAGTTTTACCAGAATAGATCAGACAGAAAAAGTAAGTGTCTCCTGGTTTTGACTTTTTAGAATAAGAGTCTACACTAACATAATCACACACACATCATAGGGTTAAAAAGGGATTTTGAGTTTACATTGATTTTTTAAAAATAAAAACAAACCAACTCAAAATGAGAAGCAGTCCGCTTTAACTACCTTAAGCCTGTCCCTACCTAAAGTAGTAGCTGTGTATGTGCGTGTGCGTGTGTGTGTGTATTTAGGTCAAACCCTTGCTACATTGTTGCCAGTGTCCAGTCAGTACCATGACGTCATGTCGCCTGTTCCATTCCTCTTGTTCCTATACAAAATTCCTCATATGCCCCATATCGTACCAGGGTCATTCACATTTTCGGAAAAACTATGTGCCCCATATCGTCCCAGAAGAATGATTTTCCTTCTTTGGCCTTAAATGCCCTATATCGTCCGCATATACTACTTACGTGCTTCAGCAAAGGCAATAGTCAAGCGACTGAACTAAACTTTAGAAGTCTTTCTTCAGATGATAAATTTATATCGTATACATTGTAGGAGTTAAATTTACATTACAGATTGTAAATTTATTGGTACATTTTCCACAGATTTGGTCTGCTTGTAGCATACACCATTTTCCTTTTTCAAAATTGAATAAAACGGTTAATATTGCTTTCAGAAGAGTAGAATTTATCATGAAGACGAATATCATCAGTTCCTGAATAAATTAAAGATGAAATCATTAAATTAAAGGATGAGTTTTGTTTCATATTTTTATTATAAAAAATCTCGTAAGATCGTCATGTTCGCATTATCCATTAAATAGGTACGAAAATCTAATCATTTCGGTGTGATAATGAACCAGTGATTTAAGGTATAAATCTATTTTAAGTATGTATGTCACGAAGTACTAATGTCAATTTTTGACAAATCATAATTTCCAGTTACACCCTAGTTTGTAAAAATGGCGAGGTGGAGTATGCGTAAACGCTGGCCAGTTGTCAATGGCGTCACTAGGGTTCGAGGGTGCGGACCGCAGCGGGTGACACAATTAGAGGGGGTGGCACCAAAATGACTGTCTATAAAAAAAGCTTGAATTTTTTTGCATGTTCGGTCCCATGGGGTGGGGGTGGGGTGACACCATGAGTTACCACACTATGTGACACCAACCCTAGTGACGCCATTCCCAGTGGCTTCCCGTTTGTCGGTGGTTCTTTGCGCTATTTTATTCGAACTCCTCCTCCATAAACGGGAAAACGGTGTCGACACAGCTGGAAATAGCTGGATTAGTATTATTTCTTCATTACCTCTACCATCTTGAATTTCTCAAATGGTAGTCGCCACTAAACAGTGCGTACCTGGTCAATCATGCGAGGACAAAGTACTATGATTTCCTGTAGTTGGTTTTTGCAATCTCAGATATAAGTTTCTTATTTAAAAAGACTATCCTTTCTCAACGGATTAACTTATTGGCACAATGTGGATTGCAATGTCAATGCTTTATGAGGCAGATTTGGTTCTTTGTTCCATTTTAACGTTTATCTTTTCCTAACCTAGATTTAGTACACTGGCTCCACAGTTTTAATTCATTTATGTACATATGTATTGGTTGCTTTACATTAATACGATGAGTGAATTTGGCTTGAAGTGCATATATTAACAGGATGTATAAAAGCATATACTTAAGTACAGTCTGTAACCTACATTTATAATCCCAACATAAACATTTTCATCGTTTAAGGTCTTATATGAAACCAATAATGATTTAAAATTTGTGATACAGTATTAGATTTTATCATTGATTTGATAGTAGTAGATGAAAAGGCTGATTCTGGCGCAAAAGTTATCCCCATCCTCAAAACAAATACAAATTACTTCTCTTAAGACCTTAAAACACCAAAGTTTTTTCACCTACACAAAAACTAAAGGCTGATTCTAGCGCAGATATAATTGTATAAGGTAATTACCTCTCTCAGTAGATGAAAAGGCTGATAATTGTATAAGGTAATTACCTCTCTCAGTAGATGAAAAGGCTGATAATTGTATAAGGTAATTACCTCTCTCAGTAGATGAAAAGGCTGATAATTATACCAGAACGGTGCAGGTCAGTTCACAAGTAAGTGATATTATATCTCATCACCAATGATTAATGTTTCAACTGATGATATTAAAAATATTTCATTATCGCGGCTCAATTTAATATCGGACTTACCCGGCTGTATAAAATATGGACTGATGCATCCGGAGATGGAAAATTTCCAGGAGGGTTAGCAGGTACTCAAGCGGGTCAAAATTTAACAAAAAAATAAATAGCATCAACGAAAAGTTAAAAGAAAAACGGCAAACGTGTAAAAGTTTACAGACCAAGCATGATGAAATAACCAGCAAAGCTCTCAAAATGAAAAATGAACTAGATGTACGGCAAGAACTGATCAACAAACTGACGTGTGAGATACAACGGCGAGATCATGTCGTACAACTGTATGAAAAAGCAGTAAATGAAGTTCACGACGTTGAAGAGACCATTGCCAGGTTAAATACCACCATCGAAGATAATAAAATAATCATAGATGATTTAACATTCAACGATAAATGAACAACATGAAGAAATCAGCCGACTTGACAGAATCAGCGCAGACAACAAAGTTGTCATGAAAACGAAACGCTAGAGTGGGATCGTTAACGATTCCACCAAAGAAGAAATCTGTTGAACAAATACTTACTTACTACTTAGGCGTTACTGAAACCTAAAGATCACTCGTAAAACCACTAGTGGTTTCAAATTCTCAATCATCAGTGATTTTCAATGTTTTGTTGATCAGTTCGTTATACGCGTACGGGTAATATTCACCATCTGGTTCACTTTTGATAAATTTTTTGTGAGTTTTTTTGCGAAAATTATTGTTTAATGCTGCTTTTCTCGTTATGCTGTACAAGTAAGGATAATATTCTCCATCTGGTTCACTTTTGATGAGTGATTTATTGGCGTTGATGTAGTGGTTGAGCAGATCTCTTTCTCTTTTGATAAATTTATCAGGGAGATCTATTACGTCAATATCATCTACTGGTATATACCCTGGAAGTATATAATTGTATAAGATTTTCAGCATGTTTCATCTGAACTTCACTGAGGATTTCAAGGAGATCACTTGAAAATTCGGTCATTATATAATATAAAAAAAAAATATATATCTAATTGATTTTATGTTATATCATACTTCTTTTGATAATCTTTCTCATATTTGCTGATCCTCATGGGTAGAATATCTGTTAACATGTTGTCAATAATACGAAATTCACGTATTAAATCGTCCATACTATATTTTACTCCTCGTAGGTAAGATCTTATTTGATCAAGTAGTTTTTTGTAAGTTATAATTGATGTTAAGCAGCCGTGCTTTTTTATCAAAATTTTAGGTTCAACTTTTTTACAAGCTGCTGTAAGAGAAACACCAACACCGGATATGATTAACAAAAACGGGTTTAATGATATACCACTTGAAATTATGCCAGAACTAGTCATTAACAAGGGTAGATATGATATTACTCGAAGTATTTTGTTATAATATTTGTAACATTTTTTTACGCACCAAAGTTTTTTGTGATAATATTTGTAGTATTGTATTAGTGCGTCAACATCCTGTCCTGGAATATCTTTTGAAATATGATTGAAATCAACTATACTTTTTTTCATTATAATATTTGTTCACATAATCTCAGGCTTGATTAAGTAACTAGTTGAGGTGTTTCAGCCACAAATTCCAGACAATACCAATATGACGCAGCAGTTAATTTTTTTTGTCATCTGCTATTAGCATAAAAGTTTCTTCAACATCTTTGTTTAACACAATAGACACGGTTCCAGAGAAATTATCAGTCGAGTGACGCCATGGAAATAATGTAAATATATTAAACTTTGCACTGCTCAACACGGACAATCTATACACACCAGTGACCTCTGCAGTATGTTTGAGAGTGTTATTTTGCGGCGACCAAGTAGACATTCCAGAAGCAACAGTATAGACAATATTTTTAATCTGCTTGTGAGGAATTTTAATCATACTTGTTTTCTCAACAATACTAGGAATTCCACTAATAATATCGTTGAGTTTTGTGTTAATATTATCGAGTGTAATATCAACAGATGGCGGACTTCCAAAAAATTCGTTATTGGTTTTGTTTATGTTTCTGCGAAAATTTAAAAACGTGGTGATGTGATTAGTAAAATCAGTTTTGAACTTGGTGATTTCATTGTTGATATCATCAACATATTTCTTTGTTACAGCATCAAAATCAGATTCTGGTGTTCTAAGATTATTGATGCCATTATTGTTCATGTTGAGAAATGCACGCATTATACCGCCATGCGCCGACACGTACTTTGATTCCTGATCATCAACATATTTTTCTTAGTAGCAGCGTCATTATCCTCAGTTGGGTTTCCAAGGTATGTGATCTTGTTCTGGTTCATAACAATGTTTCCCGTAAATAAATCACCTGCTTTTCTAACATAATCGTTAACTGACCTACCCGAATCTTCTATCTTACCTTGATTATTAAAAGTAACAATATTATTAGCAACTGCAGTAGGATTTCGTACTAGTACATCTGATAGTTGTACATTACTCGTCTTTAATCGTCCTTGTTTGTCCTGGAACACTACCACTTCACCTTGATCTACACTTGCAACGTTTAACAAATTGTTGATTTCATTTTTGAGCTTATCAAGAGTCGCATACTTGGATAAGTCACCCTGGTAACCTTCTGTTAATAAATCTACTGCTAATGTTCCAAATTTTGTATAGTAGCTCATTATACATACCGTTCTACACAAAATTGTTGGATTAATATAACATAAAATTATACGATGGCGAAGATAATAAACTTTGACACCGAGCGATTGGTGAAGCATAAACATAACAATGAACTTCCAGACTGTCATTATCTTATTGTTGGGCGAACTGGATCTGGTAAAACAAATTTGTTATTAAATCTTTTACTCAATAATAACTTTAACTATGATAAGGTGTATATTTACACCATCAACCCCCAACAAGACAAATACGAGTTACTAAACGAGTATAATGATAAACTCGTGATGACCTTGGCATTGGTGATGATGATATATTTTTGATAAAACAACCAGAAGAACTCGTTCCAGTGAATGAACTCGATTCGTCAGAGCAGAAGATAATCGTCTTTGATGATATTCCGCTAAACAATGAGGAAATGAACAAGATTAGATCATATTTTTCACTATCACGTAATAAAAGATGTAATTCTGTTTATCTTGCCCAAGGTTTTTATAATGTTGATAGGATAGGTTTATTAGGCGAAATACGGGTTGTTTCATTATTTCCCGGACTAGATAATGTGGATGTGAGAAATATTGCAAACGAACAATGTGGTGATGTTACAAAAGATAAATTTATCGAATTATATCATCGAGCAACTAAAGATCGATATAGTTTCTTTTTATTTGACAAGCTAGCGCGTGATCCAACCAAGATGTTTCGTTGTTGCCTTGAGACGTTTCTATGATATAATTTTGTAAAGCGTATAAAAATAATGGACAAACATCAACAGAAAATCGAATTACTAAAAAAGTTTCTCGAAACTCGAGCGGCTTTTAAGAAAAAGGTGGAAGAAGCTCGACGTGGACAAGTTCAAGCAGAAGAAGAAAGAACCAAATTTTTCAAACCTGTTACTGAGGCAATGCTTGGCAAGCAGCCAGAAATACCAACATTGTCTCCAGAAGAACTAGCAAAAATGAAAGAAAAAGGATTGTTTGGTTTACTTGGAGAAAGATCGAAAAGAAGAAAATAAAAAAATTGCAGAAAAAGAAAACTTGTACTTAGAGACATTGTGATCCTGCTGCACGACAGGCTGAATTTGATAGATTAATAAACAATCCTCTTGCACTTCAGCAAGCTATAACAACAAAGGCTGTTAATCCCGACGAGTTAAGGAGGTTAATAGAAAAAAAAATGTCAGAACAAACTGAGGAATTAGCTGAGAAAAAAAAAAAATTACAAGAAAGTATGATAAAAAAAAATAATGCCTCTTGAGGATACTATATATTTTACAGAAAAAAGCTAGGTCTAAAAATAGAAATGATGAGTATGAAAGTTTTATAAAAAAAATATATATATCTTATATTAATAGTATTCGAGATTGGCAAAAGAAAAATATATAATTTGATAGAAAAAAAATTAAAAAAATTAAAAAGATGGTCTCACGTGCTGATGAAAATTTAAAAATCAAAAAGAATTGAAAAGATGATTTTTATGATTATTTGATCAGATAAGAAGAAATTTATTGAAATTTTTTTTAAAACATCAAAAAATATCGAAATAAACCAGGAGGTTATAAGGTAAGGGTTGGAATTTTAAAAGAAATTTTGATAAATACGAAAATGATCGAGATAAAAAAAATTACCGGAAGAAAAACTGGAGGTGGAGTTAAAGTTTTTACATCAAACGCAGACATAGTCGATCGGCTAATGCTGTTGATATCCTCTAAAGAAGCTGGTAATGAAAGTGTAGAGATTGATAACGAAATTATTGATATACTTGATCATCTAAGATCGAGTGGATTACTAACATCATCCGAGTACGAAATTTTACACCGCGATCTTATCTAAAATATTAGTATAATGCAAACAACATTATTGCTTGATTCATCACAAATAACAGGAAACAGCGCGAATTTTACAGTAAATTACAACCCACCAATAGAACTAGATCCTGCAAAACAGTATGAGATTGGATTAATTTCTTGTACTTGTTGGAACGCCATGCCGAATATTAAAACTGGGATTAATGATGAAATTTTAATCGTTAATGTTAAACAATCTCCAACATCACAAAAAGAGTTTATTGATATACAATACAAACTACAGATTCCACAAGGAGCTTATAACATTACTGATCTAAACAGAACAATAAAAGAGCTTCTAACAAAAGCTGGTGGGAATGCTGCTGATAATTTCGAATTAGCGGCGAATTATAACACCTTACGAGCTAGGATAACAGTGAAAAGAAATATGAAAGTCATCTTTGAAGAAAGAAGTTTGGAAAGATGTTAGGTTTTACTAGAGTTTTATACTATACCACCGGTGAAGATAAATCTTTGACATTTGATGGAGAACACCAGTAGATATCACAGAAGTAAATACAATACTCATCAATTGCTCTATCGCATCTGGATCTTATACGTCAAAAGGCAACCGCGGGCAAACGATCTACAGTTTCTCACCAGAAGTCCCACCAGGTTCTCTCATGCAAATCAATCCGCGACAGATTATCTACTATCCAATAACACCTGAGAATCAAATTACAAGCATTACAATGCAACTCACAGACCAATCTGGACGACAAATAGACGTGAACAACGAGATAGTCACGTATTACTTACACCTACGCACTGCCTAGGCATGTGATTTTGTGTACATAATTTTATAAAATGAGACGAAGAAAAGTTTATCGAAGAAAAATCGTAGGTGGATTTTTTGGAAATATATTTACAACAATTGCAGAGAATATTCCAGGAATCGCGCGTAAAGTAGCGCCCATTGCACTTGCCGCCGTAAAGCTTTCGCTACAGGGGCGGCATCTTCAGCAGGCACTGCAGTAGGGCAAAAGATTGCTGATAAGATTAAAGGACCTTCAACAACACCTACGGTGTCTGAAATAAAACGAGTAATATCAGATATTGCGCCAACAGAAGAAACAAAACGAGCTATGATAGCTACAACAAAAAAATTATTGTCGCCGAGTGGTGAAGAAATAGTACGTAAACTTGTAAAGAAAACAAAACCGATGACCCCTGCTGCCTTTTAATTTTGTGTAACGATTATAAAATAAATGTCAGCTAAAAACTATCTCGACTTTGCAGAAGAAATTGATACTGACGATGCTGTAACAGAATTAGAGTATGTCGAGTATCTCGATGAGAACTCGAACGAACCGAATAAAACCGGAGTTAGAACTTTTAACACAAGAGACGAGGACGTGTTTCTACTACCCCATAAGGCAATGTTAGAAGTGCGTGGCCGAATATTAACTGCAGCAGGTGGTGATATTGCAGCTAATGTAGAAATCGCTCTCGTCAATAATGGTTGGAGCTTGTTTAAGAGTGCACGATACCAACTGGCCAATCAAACCGTAGAAGATATTTCGATGCACTTACCCATAGCGAGTACAATACTAAACATCGTTTCGTTTAGCGATGACTATTCCAGATCAATAGCCACAAATATGATGTGGTTCAAAGATACTGGACTAGGGACAACAACTGTTTCGAGTGAGTTTCGTACTGGTGCTGGTAATTTTGCTATAGCCGCACAGGTGCAGCTGCTGATGCATCTCATCGCCAATCCTGCTGCTGCTGATGCCGCTGCGATAGGTGATTCGATGTTAAGGTTAGCCGTTACACAAATAAGACAACAACGATATAACGAGGGATTTGCTAAACGAAAAGCGTTTGCCGCAGAATCTCGCCAAATAACGATGATGCTTCCGTTAAGTACAATCTTTGGATTTTGCCGTGATTATAACAAAGTGTTTCGAGGAATAAAACATACGCTTATATTAGATCGAGCTGATCAAAACGATTGTATAATACACGCCGGTGGAGTGGCTGAGGGACAGTTTTCTATTACAAGATTAGCACTGTGGATGCCTCGGGTTGTCCCTTCATTAGCTAAAATGATGGAGCTCGAATCTTTACTAGCCACCTTTACAAAAAAGATACACTTCCAACAGAACAGGATTTATCAAACAGCCATTCCCAACGCGACTGATTACACGTGGCGTGTAACGACCACGCCCAGCGAACAACTACCGCGACACTTGTTCGTCGTATTTCAACGACAAGCACGTCGTAACAATCAGGAAATGAACAACTCCGTATTCGATAACCCAGACGTTAGACGAATATTTGTGAGAGTAAATTCCAAACAGTATCCCGAACGTGCAATCGAATGTAATTTTGCCGTAGACGCCACCAGAAATCTCTCGGCCGTACATGTATCTTATGGAAGCAATGCAAAAATATCAGAACGCGCGACAGTGGATCTCAAATATCAATAGAAGAGTTTCGATCGCTCTATCCCATCTTTTACTTTGACGTATCAAAACATTTGGAGCGTGTTGTGGGATCGACGCAGATATTGAGGTCACGTGGACACTGGGCGATGTGCCAGGTGAAGGTGAACAGTATAACGTATACGCGCTATTGGTTAGTGATCGATTTCTGACCATCGATTCAATCAAAGGAAGAATGACAGTACAAGTTTAATCTAACAACTTGGATATAACATTATGAAAACCAAATACACAACTCGAGAAATATACCTAACATCTGGTCAAGTTGAAAAATTATCAGCAGCTGTTGCTAAACGCAGCTCTGTTTCTTTGATGATCTCTCCGGAAACGTCGCTGAACTTCAAAAAAAAATTGCAGTAAAAGTCATGCTAACGCAACAACAAATCAATAAACTCGATCGCAACAAACCTTTTGTGCTGAAATTATCTGTTTCTCAGGTAACTGCAATGTCAAAAGAAGGTGGATTTTTTGGACCAGCGTTATCAATAATAGCTAGCAAAGTTTTACCAGTACTTGGTACACTTGGACTTGCGGCTGCGTCAGGAGCAGTCGAAGAAAGCAGTCGAAGGTCGTGGTATCAAACAAATCTATCGTTAATTTTATGTAACAGTATAAAAAAAATGCCAACGAAAATGTCGCCGAAAAAAACAAAATCATCGAAAAAAAAAGAAAACAACAAAACGCAAACAAACAAAACAAGGAGGAATTATTCCTTTCGCTCCACTTTTAGCGGGACTAGCGGGAAGTCTGCTGCCAAACTTACTAGGAATCGGACGCGGATTAACTCTACCAGGGACCAGACGTTATTGAGCAATTTTGACATCATTGAAAAATTGAAGGACGTTGTTGGATTTCGAGGAGTATTTTCCAAGGATGAACTCGATGACGTACCAACAGGCGGTTCTTGTGTTGTAAATATTGAAAACTTCAATGATGGCTCTGGCACCCACTGGGTTGCTGTCCACGATAACAATTATTTTGATTCGTTCGGACTTCCTCCAAGCGATCTCATAAAAAAATATATTTTTTAAAAAAATTTGATAAAATAAATTATTCGTCTAATCAACTACAGCCGATTGGAACATCAGCTTGTGGTTATTATTGTATCATGTTTGTCAGACAAATGCACCAGAGTAAAAGCTCTGGGAGTAAAAAACTTTTTAAAGTTTATTTTACAATTTGATGAGCTTCCTTCTCATGCGAATGATAATATTGCAATCAATTTTATCTAAACTCCTTGATATAATAATGTCAACATACTGTCTCAAATGCAAAACTAAAACAGAGAACAAGGATGAGATGACGGAAAAAACGAAAAATAATAGAACGATGTTAAAAAGTATTTGTGCAATCTGTGGTAGAAAGAAAAGTATGTTTTTGAAAAAACAAGTAGGATCTAGCGTTGATAGAGTTATCTTGATCGACGATTAATCTTATGAAACAAAATAAAATAAAATGAAATGCAATTGTGATTGTGACAAAGATCTTTGCATAGAACAAGATAAAATCATTACGTACTGTCAACGTTAACAACAGAGAAATAATAGGGTTAGGTATAGATATACATAAAATAATTGGTAAATTACCAAAACCAAAAGGCGGTTGGACTTTGCCAGGTCATCGGTATACTGGTCCTTACAATCCGCTAGATCAACAACTAGATGAAAACGACAATCCATTGCCAGGACAAGAGCCTTATAATCAAGTGGATGCAATAGCAATGCGTCATGATATCTGTTATCGTGATCATGAAAACTCGAAAGCAGATTGTGATAAAGTAATGTTAGACGAATTACATGATATGGAGCCAACAAATCTACGAGAACGTTTTGATAGAAGATTTGTTCAAGGAATGATAGGAGCAAAATATATAAACTCGGAGAGTCTCGTCTCGGCGAAAAAATTATACGATGATCTTGCAGTCGAACTACACAGACCTAAAAAAAAAAAGTTTCCGAGACGCAAAGTTGTTGCAAACGCTGTAGATGATATCTGGGCAATCTGGGCAATAGATTTGGTATGTATCCAATCTGGCTCAGTTTAACGTTGGCGCTGATGGCGCTCCAAAGAAGTATTTGTTTAACGTTATAGATGTTTTCAGCAAATACGCTTTTAGTGTGCCAGTTTCAGATAAAACAGGAACGTCAATCACTGATGCGCTAAAACAAATAATAACGAGTACCGAAAGAAAACCAAACAAAATCTGGACTGATCATGGAGCCGAGTTTTTTAACAAAAAGTTTGAGCAGTTTCTAGAACAAAATAATATTAAAAAATACGTTACAGGAAACGAAGGCAAAAGCGTTGTTGTCGAGAGATTTAATCGCACGCTAAACGAAAAATTACACAAACATATGACAGCTAAAAACACCAACAGGTACATCGATGACCTTTCTCAAATCGTAGGCGAATATAATAACACGAAACATCGAACCATCAAAATGTCACCCAATGACGCTATCAAAAATCCAATATTAGCAAACGAAAACATGTACCGCAGACATAAATTTAAGGTCGGTGATAAAGTTAGAATCTCTTTGACTCTTTGACTAAAAAAGATATTTGAAAAAGGATTTACTCCAAACTGGAGCGAAGAAGTATTTGTTGTTGATAAAGTACTCTTAACAATACCTGTAACGTACGCGTTAAAAGATCTGGCAGGTGAACCTATAGTAGGTAGTTTTTTTTACGAACAAGAACTACAAAAAAAAAAACAAGATGTTTTCGTTATCGAAAAAGTGATTAGGAAAAAAGGAGATAAAAGTTTAGTCAAATGGCGTGGGTATAGTGATAAATTTAACAGCTGGATTCCAACCCGGTCGATTTTATCGACTGCGAAATAATGCTATTATAAATTTCCTCATACTTTCGTTTGATAGATTTGCATTTTACTGGTTTACATAATGATATTAGATATTGTCTGCGATCGTCAGAGATCGTCATCATTAGATTAAAAATCTTGACAAAGATGAAATCAAATTTTATATTTTTCTGTCGGTCTGGAATTTTGATGTTTAAAAAAGGTCTGATTAACTGCAAAAATACCTGCTGTTCGGTAACGGTAAAATTAAATTTTATAATTTTTTTAGCAATGTGATACTTGACATTATATTTTCCAGTGGTTGGTCTGCTATAATTATATCTGTTAACGACGGTGACTATTTCACCATCATCAGACTCGTTGTTATATAAAATATCATCTTCGTTATAACCAACAGATTTGTCTATCATATCATTAGAGATTGTGGAGACCTTATATCGCTGGCGATCGCTGGCGACTTTGTCGCTAGTATCTTCTTCGTATAGTTGAACGAGTCGTTTCATCATATCCATATTATAATATACTTTTTATCTAATTTGTTGTTATAAGATGACTGACAAGGTCAAAATATCACCAAAAAGTTAATATAATAAACTACCACGAACTGACCGAAGCGGTAAGAAAATGCTTGTCAGGTTATAGTTCATATTCCGTTGACGTTATTGTAATGCAAGGTGATTCTCATAAAATATTACTAACAGAAGCAGAAAAAAAAATAAAATTAATGAAAGTGCAGTAACGACGCTAAATTTGATTGCGATGATATTATAGCATTTGCTCATCATTGTTTGACTAAAACCGAATTACAAAATATTATTAATCATCATATCTAAAAATAATACTAGCATCATATTTGTTTGAAAAAGCTGATTTTGTTGCTCCATCAGCTACAAATTTTACTGCTCTGGGATTTATATTATAATATTTCGCCGCAGCTGTAATTGATTTGAATTTGATCTCCTCATCCGTTTCAAGGTTTAACGAAATAACAGGTTTTATGGGGCATCTAAAATTAATACCACCACCTTACTATTTTGTCCTTTTTCTCACATTTTCCTGTTGGGTCACTAGCTCCAGATTTTCCAATCGATTGTCTGTTTTTTTACATTATTGATATGATTAATAACCAGACCATTGGGTATAGATCCGTTGAACACCTCGTAAACAAACCTATGACCAGTATAACAAACTCGATCTGTCGATGTTCCTCTAACAGTTACCCTGATATATCCCATATTGCTATAGTACTAAGAGAACTTTTTTAGTTTTTCTGTTTCTAATAATACCGCGATCGTTAGCCTCGTATAAATCAAAGACCGGATGCGGCTGAAACTCGTCTTGTAAGGATAAATTTTCAATATTATCATCAGTGACTTTACCGTTATAATGATATACTCGTTTCCCCTCTGGAATGTCATCGCAAAATAACGTGTAAATAAAATCTTTTCTAAACATCGTAATTCTTTCAGTATTATCTCCCTTTACACTAATCGTATAACCCGCTGGCGTTGCTTTACCAACAGATATTCCAGTAATGATATTAATAACCGAACCAAGTGCATTTCCAGCGTACAGGTTGTACTTCGGATAAACATGATATACCTCTTGCTCACGTGCGCTTGTCAGATTTACTGTCATTATATTATAGGTGATATTTTTTTTTATCTCTAATTGTTTTTCTAGCGCATGCGCAGTGTGCGGTAAATTATCAATTAGATATTAGACTATAGTATAGCGATGTTGAAATTGCGTGATATAGCCAAGAAGAGACTTATTATAGAACCTGTTAAAATAGCTACTGCCTTTGCAGGTTTTGACAATAGTTATTATCAGTTTGATAATCAAAACGTTTTAGTAAATTTTTCTGAAACAAATCTCTTTCATCTGCTACAGACGACTGTAAAACGTGAGAGCTTGAAAAACACATGGTTTAAAGATTGTTTTTGCAATATCGTGTTATATTTTCAAAACTACTTGTGACGGAAGAATCTACTAAAACGGAAACTACAGTCCCTTATATTAATGCAAAATCAAGGCGCGTTTTGCTTGGGACTGATCTTTTGTCACTATCTAATGAAATACACCAAGAAATTTGGAAAAAAAAATAGAAGAATTTACCGAATCTGGTTCAGGTTGGAAGTTTGAAATAATCAAAGAAATTTTGTTTCACACAATGAAATATGACGCATTACGCGGCAGCGGCCCTAATAGCGCTGGGTATATCGACCTGCCACCAAAAATAAAAAAAAAAAAATGCTGCATCAACGTGAAAAACGTTGATGACAAATGTTTTCAATGGGCTGTTCTTTCTGCGCTATTTCCAGTAGAAAAAGACGCTGGTCGTGTTGAGAAGTATATTAGTCACGTATCAAAATTAAATTTTAAGGATATCAACTTTCCAGTGGCAGAAAATCAAATACCAAAGTTTGAAAAGCAAAATAATGTTTCGATTAACGTTTTCGGACTAGATGAAAAAGAAAACGTCTATCCCAGATATATTTCAGAAAAAGCTTCACAATCGACTATAAACTTACTGTTTTATAAAAATCATTACGTTTGGATCAAAAACTTCAATGGACTAGTTGGTAAACAGTACAATAAAAATAACAAGAAAAAGTTCTTTTGTTATCGCTGCTTGCACGGTTGTACACAGACAATGAAACATTACAAAAGCATTTGCAGTACTGTAGTGACGTACAACGAATAACGATGCCATCTAAAAAAGATAGTTTATTGTATTTTTTTGTGAATTATAATGACATATTAAAAATTCCTTTCGTTGTGTACGCCGATTTCGAATGCCTACTTCAACCTGTACTTGGCGTAGAAAATGATCCCCAACCAATCGAGTACAAGAAAAGTTCAAAATCATGTTCCGTGTGGAGTAGCTTACAAGATAGTTTGTTATGCTGATTCGAGATTATCTAAACCAATCAAATTATATCGAGGTAAAAATCCAGCTGTCTGGCTTCTCAAGCAGTTGATTAACGAAGTTGATAACATATTTGATTGTTTGAAAAGAGTAACTCCAATGATTAAACTAACACCACAACAAAAATCCGATCACGAGCAAGCGGAAATTTGTCATATTTGTGAAAAAGCTTTTGACCCTGACAACAAAAAAAGTACATGACCATTGTCATTTGACCGGACAGTATCGTGGAGCGGCTCATGATCATTGTAATTTGAAATTTCATGCTCCAGATTTTATTCCAGTTATTCTTCACAACTTTCGAGGATATGACAGCCACATTATCGTAGAAGCTTTGGTGATCCTGATGTAAAATCTCGTTTAAAACTCGACAACTCGATCAAGTGCATTCCAAATAATTTTGAAAAGTATATGTCAGTTACGCTAGGCAAATTACGTTTCATTGACAGCCTGCAGTTTATGGCAGCATCGTTAGATGAGCTAGTAAACAGCGCTGTTTGCGCCGGTAGTAAATTTAATAACCTACAAGACTGTTTTGGAGACAAATTTAATTTACTGACCAAAAAAGGAGTATTTCCATACGAGTATCTCGACGATTGGAGTAAATTTGATGAAACATCTTTACCTGACAAAGAGAAATTTTACTCGCAACTCAAAAATGAAAATATCACCGATGACGATTACAAATACGCACAAGATATCTGGAATAGATTTGATTGCAAGGTGTTTGGTGATTATCATGATTTGTACTTGAAAACTGACGTGTTATTACTAGCAGATGTTTTTGAAAGTTTTCGAGAAGTGAGTTATAATAATTATGGACTAGATCCTTGCTGGTATTTCTGCCCCCGGACTGTCATGGGATGCTCTGTTAAAGTTTAGTAAGGTAAGGTTGGAATTACTGACTGACGTTGATATGTTCAATTTTATTGAAAAAAGGTATCCGAGGCGGTATTAGTGTGATAACGAAGAAATATGCTGAAGCAAACAACAAATATTTGAAAGATAATCCTGACCTTCCTTCGAAGTATATAGTTTATCTAGATTGTAATAACTTGTACGGGTATTCGATGGCAGAACCAATGCCTTTTGGTGGATTTCATTGGATCACGGCGGATCAATTTCTATCGGAGACAGAAAAAAAGATACCCGACGATGTTTCCTATTTCGTTGAAGTTGATCTCGATTATCCTATTTCACTACACAGATTACATAACGATTATCCTTTCTGTGCGGAATCGATGATAATAGATTATAGTTTGTTATCTGAAGAACAACAGGCGTCAGCATCACCAAGACAATTCTATATGTCAAAAAACTAGTACCAAATTTGCTTAATCCACGGAAGTATTTTTTGCATTACAAAGTTTTAAAACAAGCAGTCGATGCTGGTCTTGTGTTGAGAAAAGTTCATCGTGTACTAAAATTTAATCAGTCGCCGTGGATGAGAGGTTACATTAATTCAAACACTTCAAGAAGAGCTGTAGCTAAAACTGATTTTGAGAAAAACTTTTTCAAACTGATGAACAATTCCGTTTTTGGTAAGACGATGGAAAATATTAGGAAACGCGTAAATATCGAACTAGTCAATGATGTCAATCGCAGAAACAAACTTGTGTCAGACGATGATTTTGTGAGCATGAAAATTTTTAATGAGAATCTTGTCGCAGTACAGCGACGAAAAACAAATCTAAAACTTAACAAGCCGATCTATGTTGGAGCTGCTGTGTTAGATTTATCGAAGTGGTTGATGTATGATTTTCATTATAATTTTGTTAAAAAATCAATGGCCGTCTAGTAGATTATTATTTACTGATACTGATTCGCTCGTATATGAAATCGTATATGAAGACGTCTATCAGAACAAGTATAATAATCGATATCTATTTGATATTTCTGATTACCCTCGTGACAATAAATTTCATAACGACACAAACAAAATGGTTATTGGTAAGTTCAAAGATGAAATGAACTTGAGCATAATAAAATATTTTACTGGATTACGAAGCAAAATGTATGTCGTATTGATAGACAATAATAAAAAATAATAAAAAAGCAAAAGGTCTGCCTCGTGATTTTGTTAAAAAGTTTATGAAATTTGATGACTACAAGTATGCGCTCGGCGCTCGTGGTGGTGTTAGTTTTATAAGATCAATGGCTATACGGACAAATCATCATAAGCTTGAAACAGATGTCATTATCAAACGTGGATTGAGTAATTTTGATGATAAACGCTATTGTGAAAATGGGGTAGATACATTTGCACTTGGGTATTGTCATGATGATAGAGATATATTTGACATTATCTTTGCAAACTAAAATTTTATCTAAACTTATAAAATAATGTTTGAAAATTTGACAGTAACAAATAGCTACAGTAGCAAAATCAAATATCTAATGATGGACGGTAAACAATTGACAGTTGAATTTAATAATGAAACATCAGGTATATGTTTTAATGGAACACATGACAAGTTAAAACTTTCGCTCATCAGATCTGATAACAGTGTGTATTTCAATTATATCGAACAATTGTATCAAAAGATGTTAGTGGAATTAAAAAACTTTCATGATCCGATTAGTCAACAAAAATATACTAAACTTACAATTGATCTTGATCGGTCAAAAGTATATTTTATCGACAAAAAATATCCTCTAAACAAACTAGAAATGAAAGTTTTGTTTGAGTCCCGTCGTCATGTGAGCGGTAAAGTAAAGTTTAGTCTCTATCACCATGATAATGAAATATTTTTAATATCATCAGTTGAAACATTAATCATTGGTGATGAGATATAATATCACTTACTTGTGAACTGACCTGCACCGTTCTGATACAATTATCAGCCTTTTCATCTACTGAGAGAGGTAATTACCTTATACAATTATCAGCCTTTTCATCTACTGAGAGAGGTAATTACCTTATACAATTATCAGCCTTTTCATCTACTGAGAGAGGTAATTACCTTATACAATTATATCTGCGCTAGAATCAGCCTTTAGTTTTTGTGTAGATGAAAAAAAAAAAACTTGGTGTTTTAAGGTCTTAAGAGAAGTAATTTGTATTTGTTTTGAGTGAGCTAGTCTTCCTCAAACGCAACGATAGAAGACTTAATCTGATTGGCTGATAAAATTACCGGTTTATGGTAATACCATAGGTCATAGGAAAATCAACCACAATCGGTCAGTCAGATCTTCACTTAGGAAAGTTGAGACCTGATTTTAACGAGATTGACCATTTATTGCCCTTAGTGTGAGCTTATTTTTATCCATATCCTGTTAATATGTACGATTCGTAACTTTAATGCCACAACTTTAAAGAAACGTTAGCGTAATGCCATATTCTGACTCATTTTGTCAATGTGGCAAATTTAACTCTTGCCTTTCGTCATAGGTGACATTTTCTCATCGTATTAAATATAAAGCGACAAAGACATCAGTCAATTTTCTTTATATGTAGTGACAGACGATAATTTGTCACAAACTAAAGAACCAAATTTACCTATTAAGACGTTGTCATTGCTAGCCTGATAGCAAAACCTCCCATAATGCTCCACACAAGAGACCAGGTACGTATCGTTGAATGGCCGTTACCAGTGCAGAAATTCAAGATGGCAGAAGTGATACAAAAATACATTAGCAATAAAGAAATAACATTCAGTTAGTTATTTCCAGCTGTGTCATCACTGTCCCTTTCATTGTATTACATCTATATTAATTAAGGTAGTACTGATTGTATCTTTAAGGTGTCACTATGTAGTATTGATATTTTCGGCCATTATGTGTGAGTTGGGGGATGGGTACGATGACAGGTTGAGCAACTGTATGACTATGATTTAGCTATGTCAAAGATGCTTTGCTTGAATTAAAGGTGTTTTAGATCGTGCTTTTGCAGTTATTTTGCATTAGTTTTCAACCTGAGATGTGTCGAATTTTGAAGCGTGTCGAAACCCATGGTTAAATAAATTATGCTTTTAAGTTAACATAATTGAGGCAGAAAGGTCTTGTGGAAGCTGAATGTTATTTCCTCATTGCATCTCAATATGAAAGGAATTATGTAAAAACTTCAGTTGAATCTGACCCAGTCATTTCTTGTGACACACCAAATAATTGAATTTTTAAAAGGACGCTAATTGTAAAATATTTGAGGCCAGAGATTCAGATGACGGAGACTAGACATTGGATATGGAGGGAACATTTTAGGAACATTTATTTCTGATTTTCCATTGAAACTTAAGGGAGTACACCTTGAGAACAATTTAAGAACGATCGCTAGGAAGAATCCTTTAGTTAGATTTTCCTTGAGAGAAGGTAAAAGTCAAACTCCGGGATGGACGATAGTGGTCTGGTGAAACTATCACAAAGCCAAATAGGGTCTTAGATGGAAGACAGGCTAGGCTAAAAATGTTTGTTTGAAAGAAACGGCTGAAAGTACGCAATTTTAGCTTCACATTTTAATATGCTATTTCATTTATTTGATTGTGTGCTTTTTCATTTGTTTGTTTGTTTACATGTAGAATATTATGTGATTCACGCATGTAAACGTGTATTCATTTCATAGGACTCTAGCATTATGTTAATTCTACCAGTTAATTCTTTGATTTTTTTAAAAAAAAATTATCAGTTCATTTAGAGAATTGACTATTTGCATGTAATTAAATATTCGATATGTAGAGTTGCGTAGGGATTTCATGAATTCACCCTGATATTCGAATATGTCACATTTCTTAGGATATATGAATTAAATCTCTGTGTAGGATGATATTTACCCATGTGAGTACTGATGAGTATATATATATATATATATATATATATATATATATATATATATATATATATATATATATATATATATATATATATATATATATATATATATATATATATATATGAGTTAGCAATAGGTAATTATTCACGCAAGATACTTTAGAATAGTTGTATACTACCTGGAATAGCCAAATGTAAATGAGTTGTGTTGTAAGGCATGCTGGCATATACGGCTATATTTTGTCTGTAGAGGCGCGTAGGAATTAAGTACTTGCAGTAAATCTAAGGATATTGAGTAAGGTCACGTGAGATTAGAATGATACAGTATATATCTAAGTCTGAGCACACGAGAAATATTTTTTATATTCACATCTGAAAGTGTAGTGGCATTTGTCTAGCGTGAGACATACTCTATATATAAGGGGACAGCTTCATAGTTTGAGTTCAACCTTCATAGTAGAGTTCAACCTTCATGGTCGTACTCCAATCGAGAGAAGAGAGAAGGAGGAATACAGAGGGCACTCGAAGAGTCTATGAGAAAGCTGCATCTTTGAGATGTCTGAACAGTGAGGGTCAAAGAGGACCAAGTACATAGTAGACCTGGAAGGCAAGTTTTGTGAAGACAAGTGTCAGGCATAATATTGGCTTCAAAATACCACTCTAATACATGATGAAATTTATATGCTGTATGAATTCTGTCATTGATCATCAGTTAAATAGAAGTGAATTTGTCTATGCTTTAACTGAATACGTAATCTAGTAAATCATTGTAGGGGAATTGTTTGTCTATTTGATTATATCATTTTGATTAAAATTTTATATTTTATTCTTTGAAGGGGGCTCGTTGTCTTATTTCTTCAATACTTTGCTTAGCGCTCCGTACAGTTCCATCTATCTGTCCATACTTGGTAATTACATCGAGGGAGATCATTCCCTATATACGACGCCTAACTCAAAGTAGAAGGGTTTTAATGTTACTCCTCCCCTATCACAGTACCGACTGTCCCGTCTTGCTTGCATTTTAAAATATTTTAATAGAACAGATAAATGGGTTGGGTGGTTTGGATGATGCTGACAAAAAATGCCGTATATACCGCTTATGTAATTTAATTGTTGGAACTTTCTCAGTTTTTCCATGTCTTTGTTTTAAAAAATTATTCTTTTGGTTTTATATATTTCTATTGCAGAAATATTGCATATTTCTATTGCAGAAATATTGCATATTTCTCCTGAGCAAAATGAGCAGCAACTGATGGAACGGTAAAACAATTATTTAGTAATTATCCAACCCTGACATCTTCAGAAATATATTTTAATGCAAGAATTTTCATTGCTTTGCGGAAAAATTCTGAACGATAAATTCTCCATTAAGCCATACAAACTGACCATGATAATTATATCCAAAACTTTGCAATAGCCAAACAGATACAGGTTCACTCTTACTGATATTTCTGATAAAACCAAATTTCTAATTGTCGAACAATTTAACTGTTCTGTCTCGTGGAAATATTGTCACCGCAGACGTCTATGCGTGTGCGTTATGATCAAGGATTGTTATCAGAACTCCCCTCGATTCACATTTCAATTTGTATAAAATCTCTCTGGTTAGTGTTTTAACAGTGTTTGGGAATTTTGATTTCTTTTCCAGCTCAGCAATGTCGCTGATACCTTTAACTGCTTTTGCCCACAAGTTTATTTTTTACGTCGTAATTCCTTTAAACCATTTCCACGTATCCTATTGATAAAGTGTTATGTTACTCACTTAGCTACACAATTTAATCTTGGTCTAAGATCATCAACGTTAGATTTATCATTTAATGAATATACACCATAAACAATTGCAGTCACGGGATACGCTCGTTCATAATACGTTTTGTCAATACCAGTTAATGTTCATGGGACCCGTTACATTAACGTGCGTAAGCTGTGGGTAACGTACGTCTGGCGTAAATTACGCAAACGACATAGCTTAACGTGTGATCCAGGACAGAACACAGGTCCTGAATGCTTTGCATGCTTCCATTTTAACATCAAGATATTTTTTTTGCAACAAATTTAGTATGAAATGATATACACACCAAACACTGAGAACTCATCTTATGCCCGCACATATTTAGGTCTGTATTTTGCCTCACAAACTTAAATATGAAAATCACAAACACCATAGTATTTATCAAAGTTTGTTTTATTACCCAGCCTGACCCCCAATTCTGACACCAAGTGGATTATTGACTCTCAGTCTTTCACCCATATGGATATCCTTTTACTACATTCTAACTTTTCTTATTGACCAATCTTGGAGTATCAAACTCATATAGACTTTATTTTATCACCACCCTTTCTAGATTGGTTTCCATTGCTTCATATCATTAGGATCATGAGACATACTTTTCCACAAAATAATCTTATTATAGATTATGTCAGGAGATTAATTTTTTTTAAAAAAAATTGTACCTAAATTGCAAACACACATTTTATTGTTTCTGCCACAATATTCTAATTACAGGCTGTGATATTTTCAAGTATAACTGTTGACTAAACAATGTCAAGTGAAATTTTGTTTTATCTTTATTTATATAAATTTATAGCTTTGTTTTTGTGTTTATAAATGTATCCATAAAACAGGAGGGTACATACCCATCCAGCCCCCAAACTGTGTGAACAGCTGTCCTCAAACTGCACAAGGCCATTGATGAAAAGTTTCCTTATAGAATATGATAGTGATGACAATCAAGACAAAGATGATGAAATGATATTCGATAGCCTTATCAACGAAAGTGAAAGATTAATAGCCCTATGTTTTTGAGATTATTTTTAAACAGTTTATAATATGTGAACAACCTGAAAGGCAATATTTAGTATAATAGTAATAATAGATTAATGGTGATTTTAGGAAAATGGCATATGTAAATCCTACACTAAATGCACATTGACTAATAATCTTACACAAAATATTTGGGGGCGGACACAAAGAAGAATTATGTTATGTCATCATACTTTCCTTTTTAACAGTTGATACAAATGTAAAAAAATTAACTTTCTTCATTGTAAGATAAATTGTTCCATTTCAGTCTCTATTTATCTTCATGATTATGTACAATTTTGTCTGGGTATATACACATGGAGCAAAATAATTTGATATTTATTGTTACAGTAATATTGAAGTGATGTAATATCAAACGAAAACTAATAATAAGATATTAACTCAAAATTATATTAATCTGAAAATACGAAACCACAAATATTATGCTTATATTGTTATTGGCATAAAAACTCTTAAGTATAATTCTTATAACTTGGATGTTGATATACAAATGGTGCACACAATTTTCTTCAAACTATATATGAAAAACATTTTTCTTCCATTTTGCTATTATTTATACACTGCAAACTGCATTTACTTTACCGCTGTTGTTAGTAACATATTATATTTCCATGTCCATTGGTAGATATTATTAACATCTTTCTATTTGTGTATATTTTGTCTTTAGTTCTTTTTGTAATTGTAGAGGTGTGACTCTTCTGATAGTTTGTCATAATTTTGTCTCTTAGGCACTATTTTTTTCTCTAAGACCATTTTTGAGACCGTGAATCTACTTCCGCTATTGTGGTAGTCAGATTAGATAATTTTGCATCTGATAAGCTATCATTCGTGTCAGAAGTTTGCATTACTACGGACACATTTGCTATCTCCTATCCCTAAAGAGTCACGGGATTAAACGTTATAACAGGTGTGAAAGTTGCGACGATTTACGTACAATGTCAAGAAACGCTCAGTTTGCGTCCTTTGCGGCATACGTAACTTCCTACTTTGTGTGTAAATTATGTCATTGTTAGTGAAACGATCCCCTGATTTGGAATTTGTATTCAATGTTACCATGGATCCTGACTACGTCACGCAGACAGTGTTACGTTTGTCACGGATAATCCAAGAATTGTTGTCTGTCTTTACAATAAATTTTATTAGAATTAAATATCTTTTATCGTCAAGGTAGTTAATAATCTCTCTTCCTCGTTCGTCATTCATAATAGTTTCAACACCATTTCCAATTCTGAATGTTGACCAAACATGAATCGCACCGTCGTCGCGAAATTCCTTCTTCGACTCCTTGTATCAAACTTTACGTAAATGAATTCTGCGGTTATCACATGCAAAGCTTGAGACATGGGAATCTAGGACCAAATCCATCGTTGAATGTGGTGTTGAAGTCATAAGAAAAAACTAACCTGTGTGAACAATGTGGTAGTAAAAATAAAGAGAGCTAAAAAGACATTGAAATTTTGAAATTACGGAAACGTGTAAAATATTTGGAAAGAGAGTTGTTAAATCCGTAAATGTCGAGACAGGTAAAGTAATTGTATTTACATCCATGAATGCAGTTGCTAAACATGTTTGCATTTACCATATTCGGTACAACTTGTCACATATAATATATACAAATCTACATTTTCGATAAAATATCATCAGTTAATTACATTCCAGTATCATATAAATGAATCAATATAACGCTGTCTTTGCTGCTAGAGTAAATGTGCAGTTGTCCCGCTTGATGTACTGCGAATCACGATTTTTTGTGTCCTATTTAGTAGCTAAGGAATTAATTGTTGGCACAAATTCGTAGAATAAGTTTTTCTTCAATTCAATACTTGTCATCGCTTGAGGGATCGGTACATTTATCGATTTTATTATAGTACCGATCACTTTTAATACGAAATATAACTTACTTATTCTGATGGAATGTGAATGATTCAATCCTGATAATATCAAAGACCAAACACAGATACTCAAACTATGTGAGAGAATAGTTGTGTTTAGATAGAATAATTAATAATTAAATAATAATAATTAATAATATAACGAAGACACATTTTTCCCAGGCGATAGTGAAAATATTAGTGTTGCTGATAAATTACTTCCGTGGGTTAAGAACGACATAAAATTTAGAAATATAGTTGAAAGAGTTTATAAAAGAGGATTCTCATAGCAATTAACCTCCATCATACCCATCTCACGTGATGAACATGCGCGAGGATGATAGCATCGAAAACTTCAAGCGAGACGCATACACATGATGGGAGATGACTCTGTCCTCGTTGTTATAGTAATTAAGCAGTTGTCCCGCTTGTTATACTGCGCTAATATTAATACTTTAGCTCTTTCCCGTGCCTTGTACAGAAAGTGTGTGTGTGTGTGCGTGTGTGTGTGTGTGTGTGTGTGTGTGTGTGTGTGTTTGGGACTGAAATAGATTTATGCTATATTGTATGAGAAATGTAATTGTATTCAGCACTATATTGAGCATATAGGTAACCTCAGTAAATCCAGGTAAGTAATTGATCTCCCAGGTATACAATGGATATACATGTACGCTTTTGTTTGCCCGCCACACGGTAGGTCATGCATGACATATGTGTATATCAATCTTGTTATTCGTTATTCATAGTTAATCGTCGAATTTCCATGTAAGATAGTTGATTTGCGATTTATTTTCAGAAATTAAGACACATTCACACCACATTTACAATAATTGTGGGTTTTTTTCAGGATGCTGATCGTACATGTGTAATTTTCCCGCTTATCCAGCACAGATAGTTTCATAAAACTCTTTTAAAAGCATATTTCTTCTAACGTTGGATTCTCATACTGACGCTTCGGGTTCGATCTCTGTGGCTGACAGTGTCGACAGTATTGTTATTATTAATAATCTATATAGAAATATTTATTACAATAAACTGTTTTTTTTAAAATATATTCTTGATTCTGAGTATTATTTATCTCATCGATTTATGAATTTAGTAATAATTTTTATTTTGAATATCAACCAATAGTTCTTTATTCTATTATCATCTACCCCATTTGTTTCTTGATTCAGAAACATTGCTATTATTATTATTATTATTATTATTATTATTATTATTATTATTATTATTATTATTATTATTATTATTATTATTATTATTATTATTACTATTATTATTATTATTATTATTATTAGTAGTAGTAGTAGTAGTAGTAGTAGTAGTAGTAGTAGAAGTAGAAGTAGTAGAGGTAGTATCTGATTCAGAATACATATTATTATTATTATTATTATTATTATTATTATTATTATTATTATTATTATTATTATTATTATTATTATTATTATTATGAAACATTCATTATTTTGATATTGTGATATTACAACATAACGGAATAAAGATATCTGATAATAATATTCCTCAGAAAATTTGTGCATGTTTGATCCATCACAACAACAAAAATTTGAAAATAAATATGCCATAACAGATTCATAAAATTAATATATCAATCTATGTTAGATTCCTTGGCAATTGTTACTGATAATCATATGACGTTAATCACCCCTCTTGCACATTCAATCGAAAAGATTGTATCCGAATTGTCTCATGAGTACGAAACATAAAAGATTTTGTATAATCCTGTAAGGCAGTTAAGGAAGATTATGTCAATGTCAGAGTCGAGAGTTAATACATGAAACGATCAATTGAAAAAAGGAAAGTAGTGAAAGTGAAGTTATGATACAATCAAATTATAGTAAAATATATTTATTTTTATACTGATTAAAATATGTTTAATTTTGATTTAAATTATGCTGAATTTGTCAGTCTGATGGGGTTCCTTTTTCCGAAACTCTGGAATTTTAATAATTTTTTAGTTCTAAATTCTCCAATATTTGGTGTTGGAATTTCAGTACAAACAGTAGGAACGTCCGGTCATCCTAGTGCTGATCTGATCGAGGATTTATAAATGCATGCAAAATATCATGTAGATCTTACTGTAATCGCCGCTGATAATGTTGGTTCATGAACAGCAATTGCTATCTTTGATTCTTTACTTTATTTCTGTGCTGAAACTCATCCTTGATTTGTTCTATTTTATAACTGCCTGTTAGAATACAAACAACTTTCCAATCGGGAGTTCCATTGTCTTTATTCTTACTTGCAAATACAAGTGAATTTTTCGGTTGTAACCTGCCAAACGATTTAGATCTAGTATTTGGCTGGCTGTAATTAAATGTAATTGTGATAGCGCTATTATTTTCGCTGGAATTGCAGTTGGAAAAACAACAATAAATTCTGGACTGGTTGAACTCGCTGCTATTATTTTGGTTTTAGTGAGAGCAGTATTAGTGACGACCTGTTGTAACAATTCGTTCGACGTTGACATTATTACAGTTATTATTTGAAATCGGGAATTTGATCTTCCATTCGATCTTTATTGTTTCGTCAAATACTTTATTATTAGTTTTTGTTATCGTTTCGAATTCCTCAACGGATAGTTAACCATCACTCAGATACAACGAAAAATACGATGATAGTTTAGAATATGCAGACATCGCCGTGTCTAGTGTAATTGCATACTCACGTAATTTTATGTGTGTGCATTTGCCATCAATTTACCGAAACTACTGAGAATACCTGTGATAATAGTTGAAGTTGAAACTACAATTACTACAACTGCAGGAGCTGTAATTGTTATCATTGATATTAATACTCTGGTTCCAGTGATGATAGCAGATACTTAATGAACATTTATATCAATGACAACCACAAGTCTGCGATATTTGTTACTTTCACTGTGTGATCGTCAACGATATTTTCCAGTTTGGTCTGACACTCACATGTTTGGTTGTATCTGTAACGTTAAACGTCGATTGGAATTTGATTCATCATACTTTTAAGTAATTAATTGAAGCGTTTCAGAGACAAATTCCAGACACCACTAATAAGACGCAGCAGGTAATGTTTTATCATTTGGTTCCAGATAAAACGATTCTTCGGCCGATTTATTTGACACAATAAACACAATTCCAGAAACAATATCGGTTGAATGACACCATAGATACGTAGTAAATATGCTAAGGTTTGCACTGCTAAATACGGACAGCCTATATACACCAGGGAAGTCCGCAGCATGTTTGATAGTTTTATTTTGTTATGTGCATGTTTCTGATCATAATACTATTGTGTATACCTCATTGATTGTCTGCATTTGAGGAATTTTAATCAAATTAGTTTTAGTAACATTATGAGGAACATCACTGACAAAATCGTTGAGTTTTGTATTAACGTACATCCGCTGGATTTACTCAACAAAGAAAGTAACCATTCTTCTTTAATAATCGATGTGGTCATTACTAGTATCCACAACGAAAGTTTTGTCAGCGTTACTTTGCCTGAATCACCTGCGCTAGGTCGCCATATTGCATCATTGTCGGTGGCTTTTATTACAAGTACAATTATGTGCTTGGCTCCGAAAATAATCTTTCTAACATTTTAACAGAATCCAAATATGTGTGATAGTGGAATCACATATTGTCGTTTAACATTAATCGACTAGAAGCGAATCCGAACTTGAATTTATCATTAATTGATGAATTTGTAGGTCTGCCGCCGCATTTCTTACATTACCCGTAACTGAAAATATGTTATCTGAATGTTCAGTTTTGTATCTTTTGTAAACGTAATTGATGGACCAGATGATTTTGTGTAATCATTACTATCTTGCAAGCATAAGTAACGTCGTGGCAACATAAACAATTTTGAGATAATATTCAATATATTTTTAAGTCAATTATGTAATAAAGCCATTATTAATAAAACCAACTCAATCACCAATTCTATATGATTCATAATCCGCATTCAAGTGTCTACCTTCAATTTCAATAAATGCCTTAGCTGGCAAGAAATATCTATTCTTGTATCCTGAACTTGGAATTCGATTCTTCCACGTGCCTCAATTACACATGCGTAATAAGAATAATACAAATTCATCTTTGATAACTGCTTCGTCCATGTCTAATGCGGTATAAATTATAATTTTGAACATTTTTGTTGTATTTGCTATCGTCTAACACGAAGAACACTTCCAGCTATCAGGCTACCAGTTTTATATTTTGTAACATTGGTACACCAGCTGACTCTGCTAGAATTTGATTTATAGCTTGATTTAATATTTTACTAATATCTGCATGCATCACTTCAGTACTGTATAATTTTACTGGCTGCGGCTTTCGCCGTATTAATCAAGGTAGTAAATTGCTGAGGATGATTTGCCAGCAACATCACCAACGGTACCAAAATATATTTTCAAGAACAACGATAATAGCTTTCATTCCTAGTTGCTTTGAAATAGGTATTGCTTTTGGGGCTTACCTTCTAAATAGCCCTTGAACAACATCACAGAGTCCATCTCCGTAGATAGTTTTGCAATCTGTAATCGTCAATTTATTTCCCTGACCATAGTTGGTCTCCCTTGAACATTATGTATGGTTGTATTATTATAGTCATTGTATCTAATTGCATACAAAGCAATCACCGTGGTAGTCACTGGCGATTTCATTATTGAGGGACCGATAAACATTAATATCCATGACACCGCCATGACAGCTGCTTCAATAATTATTTCTGATGAAATGTTACTGGCTTGTTTTTCGTCAATGAAAATTTCTTGTCTTTCAACATTGGCAAGGACGTTTATAGGACATGGGGTAATAAGACCACTTTCTCGAGTAGCAAGAGAACTTCTAACGTCACCGGGGGATGGGGGAGAAAACAACTTGTATCTTCCTCATATCGTGTTGACTGATTGTTGCCGCGGTTATAATTGTTGTAATTGTTGTTCTAATTATTGTGATTGCAGTGATCATTATTGTGGTATTGATAATTGTTGTTGTGTAAAAAGTTATCTATTTAATTTTTAAACTCAATATATGTTGGAGCATTACTTATGTACGCAAAATATCGATTTGTACCAATCTTCACGGAATATAGAATGACCATGATACACAGAGTTCAACAACTTTTTTATTATCAAAGCTTTTCACGACACTCATAGCTAATTGTTTATGTTTTTAGTGTTTATGATATGAATAACTCTACTTTCGGTAAATTTATTAATTTGCACAGTCTTTCTTGTTTTGTTCTTGATATTACGATCTTTTATATCACCTATTTTAGCATGAGCAATACCTTCAAGTTTTTCTCGCAACAGTTAATAAGCAGCTAGTAAAGTTGGAAGTTTAGGTAGATTTTTTTCTTTCTTAGCGCTTTCTGTTGTTTTTCCAGTTGAAATAGCGGTTTACTCTAACGTGGGAAGAAGACCTTTGGTAATTTCTGTAACAGGTTTAAATAACTGTTCTGCACATTCTGTTACTGATGTTACTTCTGCTACACCTGCAACTCCTTACGCGCTTGTACTTGTTACTTGACGGAATCACGGACAGGTGTATATCTTTTAATTGTCTCTAGTCGCTTTAGAGCTAATCTAGATGTATAAGATTTCATTATTGATATATTAATGATTTAATTATAGCAGCAACGAGGGTAGACGACCACGAGTAGGTATTCAAAACGTAGGAGATCACGCACAAAGGGATGAAAAAAAATGATCTGAATTAATTGGTTGGTTAGAGGCTTCAGTTTGACGTTATCGACTTTGTATTTTGGTTGGTTGCTTAGCATCCAATTTTAGGCAAATATAATTCAAGCATATAGTCTGTACACCCTCTTTGCTGCTGAGATACACCATGTTGAGTCTGGTGCACCCCAAGCAGGTCTTGGTCTGAATTAGAATTTTTGACGTCTTTAAAACCACATATCTTTTTCAGTTTGAAGCTCTAGATTTCGCTTTTCTAAAAGTAGTCTATGCTACGATCCAGACATCAGATATTATGAGAAGAAATACTTAGAAAAGCGCCCGTATAACTATGTTCTAGCGTATTGTCTGCCTGACTAGTTGAATCCCTCCTGGGACCTCGAATAGTATTTCTCCGCCGTCCACTGGTTTTGGTCTTAAGGAAACAGTATTCCAATCTGACTATAAGGTGGTTTGTTATCTTTTGAAAGTCTGTTACGATATTCATATAGTCTGTTGTTTGGACGACGATGGAGTTCTTCACGCTGCTCCTTGGTCAGTTAAGGTTCATCGAAGTTTTCGTTGGGTATTTTCTGAAACTGAGAGAGCGTTGATATCATATTTGACCTTAAATATTTGTTTCTCTTGCGGAAAAGGTCTCGTTGTGGCAAGATAGAACGATTCGATTATTATTAAGTGGTACAGTGACTCAGGGTACGGGAGCATTTCTTTGGGTTTTGGCTGAGAAATGTCGTGGCTGTGTCATTTGTGTTTCAGGCTCAGGGTGCAGATTTTCTACTTCAAACTGCGGATATTTCACTAGAGGTTTTGATTTAAACTCAAGTATCAGAATGTCTGCCTAAGTCTTACATTAAGGGTAGGGATTATCATCTTCTTCTGCGTAATGCAGATTAATTGTCTGTAGAACTGTTTGTAAACCATACTCAAAAACAAAATATTTTCAAATATTTCTCACTTTTCTGAGAGGATTCATTTGTCAGTTTTTTTTACGCCGAATCCGATGTGCCATATAATCAAAAGTATCCTGGTGATATTTATTTTCCTTCAGACTCATTTTATTGTGTTATATTTTGACCCCAAATTATTGTTTCAAATAATTTACTCTTTAACTCGCATATTATATCTCTTTATGTCTTCTCTATGTTTCAACTAGATTATCAGCCTGCTTGTCGTTCCAAGAAGCTTTTAATTTGTCATAGTCATCAATTTGTTTTTGCAGAAATTAGCTCTCATGTTGGCTACTGATAAAATATTATTCATTTTGGCATTCACCTGTGGGCAACTGGATCCAGTATACGCTCCTTGTACCGATGATTTTCAGCATGCGCCTTCTCAAATAACATCTTATTAAGCTTGTGTACATTCCTCATGAATTCTGACATTGCATAGTTAAATGACTCCAGCAGATAGTTATATCATTTTACTTTTGAGATGAAATCACCCAATAGCCATCTCTACCTGGAAAAAATATCTTACTTAATAAAATAATAACTGAAGACGGCAGTCGTTGTACACTCGCTCCATGACTGAGTCAGATAAATATAGTTAGCAATGCGTGACATGCTTAGCATTTAGTTGAGTACTCAGACGAAGCAGCCACGTGGTCATATCATAGTGTCGCCAGATTTTTTTATTATGCGTATATTAAGATCAGCATCAGTAACTGTTGACGACGTAAATGAAGAAAGGTGTTACAAGAATTATGGATACGGGAGATGGAACGAGTAACTTCTTACACATAAGTCTTTCTTAAAGTTTTGGTATATATACATACAGATGCAGTTCCTCCTGCTGATTTTTAGCTGGGCAAACCTAGTATTTGCAACCAATTGCTAAAGCTTGTGCCAAGATGGTGTAATAAAATAATTAGGCCGAAATAAATATTAGCAACTATCTGCTTGCCGCCAGAACAATCATCAATTTTGATTTACACGAGCGATGACCACAGCAGAAGTGCGGCATCAAATATGTTTTGGTACAAGGATACAAGCAATGTAAGAATCAGCTATGAATTCAAGACTTTACTGCCTGGCGAAACCGATCCAGAAATTAAATGCTGCCACAGCCGATTCCGATACGCAAAAAGCAGGCGGCACATAGCAGCCTTAATTGGTAATGCGATCAACGTAAGAAGGCATAATTATAAATCTAGCTTTGCAATGTGATGTGCTCTGACTCATGGTCATAATGAAGTTTGCATGATGTAGTCCAAGAGTTATATTTTTGCTTTATCCGTGGCATGGATACATTCTGTAGAGGTTTCGAACACACATTGGTCATGGGATCCTATAACATATGTGCTTAGTAAAGCTGACTAGGATCATGAATAATTTAGTCTTACTACGCTGCCGCTCTGGATGAAAAAAAAATAGCTTCTATTTATCACGAACTTGAAGCAGATTGTATGTCTAGATTTAACAAGAAATTTTAATTTGAGGAAAAAATATCAAGCAAACAGCCGCGCCGTTATCATTAAATTGGGGAATAGCCATGTTGTATAGAGATGAATTGCCCACCTACTCGTGTAAGATTGTTTTGTTGGGGGGGTATTTCAACGTGCCACATACTAAACAAATATCTCATTCTCACATGAATATTTCTTTATCTGAATCTAGCATAATTTTATAAATAAAACATCTGATAAGAATAATAAAAAATCCTTATCTCTTTCTAAATGCATGTATTGTAAAATTAAAGAGCACGTTATTTCCCATCATTACAGGTTTGAAAAATGACCTAATAAAGACAGAGCTCTTCCAAATTCCAATTAGTTCAAGATCACGGTCTTGTATTGAAAGGAATACATTGTTTTGTTCAAAAGAGGTCTGATTTTCAGTTAGATATTTCTGATAAAATGAACCTGTCGAAAGGATTCCGCCAAACCTACCACTATTAAAATATTAAGGGACAGATGCTTCACAGAGTCTTATATTATCCGGCACAGTGTCTTTTTTAAATTAATTCCCTTGTGAAAGCATTCTTATTCAAGGAATAGAGTGCGGATTGTTACTGTTCCTCTCTATTGTGTAATTTTGTCATTAGACTTCGATTTAGTTGGAACAGATATTCATATGTATTCTTAGATAATGGCATACTGGCGATAAGATCGTGGTTAATTCATTTGTATCTAACAAGCATTGTTTAGCTCAGAAAGGTGATCCTATTAAGATTGAACTCTCTGATTTGTGTCCTGCTTGTGCAATTACCAGATATTTGGAAAAATTGTTCGCGATAATGATTTTGATAATGTAAGTATTATTTTAGCTGTTATATTTATTGGTCAGTTTTTATGAGGTCAATATTGTTCCTAGTATTGATAATAGTGATATTCTTTATTCTATTCATTCTCTTTAGTCTAATTAGGATGACCAAGGACAATCACTCGTTGTCGAAAGGAACAATATCCTGACAACTTCTATTTGTTTCAGAAGGCTATTTAGAAAAACTGAAGCCAAAAAGTACCCGTTACTTTGGGACAAATGGAGCCTTTATGAGAGAATGAAGACCAACTGACGTACCAGCTGGTGGGTAAAGGTCAGTGAGTTATCTAGTTATAGCTCAGAGGTCATATTGGCAGGAAGTGCACCTGGCTGGCCATGGAAGTGCACCTGGCTGGCCATTTAAGAGACATATCACAAGATCTTAAATCATTTTTATTAGTAAAAAGTTATGAGTTTGGTTTCTAAATGCTATAGATCTCCTCACAATTGTCCAACGGTAGGAAAACCCAATCAGAGGATACCTAAATCTCGTCTACAACATATTTCTGAATTTAATGAATTATTTTGTAGAATAATTGTAGACTTGTGTTGAGACCGTACATAAGACCAAGACAGACAAACAATATCAGTTGTCCATAATGTTTGCGTAATTGAAACCACAGGAAAAGCTTTAATAATTTTTGTACACTTTTTGGCCTTCCCGTATCTATCCAATATGATCACGGGTTAAATTGTATTTTTGGAATGTTCAAACAAGTAATATATGAATTACGAATCAAACAGCCAAAGTCTTCCGCGTTTGAAGCATTATCATTATGGGAATGTTTGAAGACAGAAAATCAGTATTAAATGGATAACGATTTAATAGAACCAATTATGTGTTTTTATATTTTTGTTTAAAACTATTTTATTCTTACAATAGGATACAATGAAAATGGGCGCTAGATCTAACAACTTAAATTAGCCCTTTCTCTCTTCGATACAAGTATTACAAAATATTCAACATGACAACATGATAATGAAAAATGACTGGAGAGAGAGAGAGAGAGAGAGAGAGAGAGAGAGAGAGAGAGAGAGAGAGAGAGAGAGAGAGAGAGAGAGAGAGAGAGAGAGAGAGAGAGAGAGAGAGAGAGAGAGAGAGAGAGAGAGAGAGAGAGAGAGAGTGGCACAACGACAGTAATCAATATTTGAATAAGTTATTGAAATCGTCCTGTATTGGTTATATATTTCCACACATGATGTAAAATTTTACATGTTGCATTTGCATCGCACTTTCTCCAAAAGGAGTAAATCTAAGCAACTATTTGTATATGACACTGAAAGTAGTTTTCACATCAACTTGATTACTGTATTTGGGACAGAACATGAAGAAGTGCATGGTAGTTTCGATCCCAAAGCATCAAAAACAAGTTGAACATGGTAAAGTTCAGCTTTTAATGAACTTCATTAGATCTTTATCTAATATGGATAACATCCAGTGTTCAATTAATAAAACTTGGCATTTTGTTAGATGCAATTTTTTGAGCTAAACATTTCCCTAGCACTGTAAGACATGATACACTGTGTGTCCTGTTAGAGATTGTTCCAGAAAGATATTGTTTGATATAATTTAGTCTCAAGCTTCAAATGACCATTTTGCGTGAACGTCGAAGGTTATAATTTGTTTCTTCGGACTCAGGTTAAGGGAGTAATTTAATGATATAGACTGCAGGTTTGCTCGTTTTAATGATGTAGATTGTTAATAAGCTTTGTATTTTTCTTCTAGATTGCAGACATTCCTACTCTGTTTCAAGATAGAGAGAGAGAGAGAGAGAGAGAGAGAGAGAGAGAGAGAGAGAGAGAGAGAGAGAGAGAGAGAGAGAGAGAGAGAGAGAGAGAGAGAGAGAGAGAGAGAGAGAGAGAGAGAACGTAACTGGAGTGTACCTAAACCAGATAATACATTCCAAATGTATACTGACTACTGACTATTGCAAAATTAACGATGTCACAACATCCGAACCATTTCCAATGTTAAGAATATACTTCTGTTTGGGCAAAATCGAAATGCAAAATATGTCAGCAAATGTAAACCTTTAGAAGATTTCTGGAAATTACACTCAAGGAAAGAACAACATAAATGTCAACATTACCAACTCGAGATCGACTTAATCAATATAAAGTGATGCCATTTGGAAAGAAACGTTCTACGTCAAGATTACAGGGTGTAAAGAAAATGATAGTGTCTGGTTTAGGAAACTGTGACGCATGCATTTCTAACATCATCTTTAACGATGAATGAAAAAATCACTTGTAAACCATGCGGAAAATCTTTGATCGACTCATTTATGAAAAGCTGATATTTGATGTCGGTAACTGCGTGTTTTATCATATTTACGTCACTTGTTTAGCAACTATTGATGGGACAAGGTCATGTTAGCCCCGTAGAGGTTAAAGTCAATGTTATATCTGAAATTCATGGTGCCTCTTAGTGAAAACATTCTGACTCTGTGTGCGTGTGTGTGTGTCTGGATATTGTCAGAAGTATTTTCCAAAATGTTTCCATTATTGCTGAGCCTCAAAACATTGAGCAAGAAATTCAAGTTTCCTTGGTCTGATAAGTATAAGGAATCTTTTGTAAAGTTGATGGCTATCGGAGACGTGTTCGTATATCGTTGTCACGTAGACAAGCAAAACTCTTGGTAAGCACATCAAATTAAACAAAAGAATATCCGAACGAGCTGTAGTCTCTATCGGACAAAGATAATAAAATAAAAATAGGAGTATTGATATGACGCCGATAGAAGTTTGTGAAAAATCAATTGTTCTAGTTGATGACCTATCTTGGAATTATTTTATGAGCAAGAATTATCCGCAAGATCTTTCTGACACATATACAAGTAATTCTCATTTATGCACTCTGTAAACATAGTTACATTTGACGTCCATGTTATCTGCATATAGGTAATTAGAAATAATTATGGAGTTTACATGCCTGCCTCTGCCTTGTCTGGCATATCTAGGAGAAGAAAAATATTTGAAAGTCGCAATTGCAAGTAAGTATTAGCGTGACGGATCTGTCAAAGACTTCGATAAATCCATAAATTCCTCATGCGAAAAGTTAAATGTGTTTTTCTGTTATGACACTTTCTGGTATACCTCTGTGGCTTGGTATTAAAATATAAGTAATGTTAAGTAAGACGAATCAATATTATGCATGCGTCGAAGTCACGAACAATCTCAGCTCCATTTTCATCTGAGTCGTATATTATTTATGAAATGAAATTGTATACTATATCAAATTTTAGCTGGATTTTATTGCATAAGCTATTGAAGTTCAGCAAATGCAATATCCATGGTTAGAAATATAAGTTTGGAAAATCAAAGGTTGTTAAAAATTTGCTTACAGGAAAACAGAGGTCACGTGGTCAAGATTATGTCCTCTACAAAAACTGTTTCCTGATGCACCTTAGTAAAGTTATTATCAAAAAAATTATTTTGCTAACTGCTCCAGGAATTATTGGTTAGAGAATGTGTTCATTATATATAAAGAGCACATACATGCACATTGTTCCGAGGGGCGTAGATCTTTGCTGGCTCTAACAAGAAGTTTTTATAAATTAACTGCTTAACCTGGCGTCTTATTACATTTTCAGACTTTAATATAAGAAATACTGTGTCCGATGAACCATGTGTGTAACAAGGTGTAAATTGCTCTATTGACTTCTTTTGTGTTTTTTAAGTAAGATGTAAGACATAGATCACATAATTGCTTTCTTTTTGATAAGCGATATAATGGATGATTTCATCTCGTTGGGTCTTGGCTGATTTCTCGAGATGCATAGCAAGCAGATGAAAATAAAATTTTTGTAAAAATCATGAGGGGACGAAGTTATATCAACCTTCAGAATAATGACAATAATGTTTTATGTGGGTGGTACTGTCTGCTTTGTATCATGTAGTTAAGAATTCTAACCAAGCTGCAAATATGTCGCCTAATGCGTTAATTTTATTTCTGGGACACACTTTCCTGTGCAAGTGAATGACGTGCCAAAGTTTTGTGAGACTGAATAATAGTTCTATAACTATGTTTGGTATTAGCAATAACTCATCATCTAGTAACTACATGAAAATTTCAATAGTATGACACGTTTGCCACTTGTGATCTATGTTGCTTTAAGTAGCTGCTTGGTTCAGTATTAGGAACAAATATCGATCCTGAATAATCCTCAACAAGAAAATACCATTCATTGTGGCTACACTTACTGAGTAGTCTGTGTCAACAGTTAGCTGATCAAACTAATAAAGTTAAATTGAGGAGAACATTGCGGGGAAAATGTCACAGTGTTAGCCAGGTATAGTTATTTACATTAATCGCATTCCACCTGCGAAAATAATTGTTAATGCAGACGACAGAAAAGTTTACGTTGGCTACTTTCTATTGGATTTGTAAGTAGCCACTTGGTACAAACTAAGCAAGAAAATACTGACGTTGTCGAGATCACTTTGCCTCGCATAATAAATGTAACCCGAAATTTATGACGACATAATTTATTCCTGTAGTTTTTAATAATTTGCGTGGCTTTGCTGTACTTTTGACAGTAAAAGATGTTTGCAATTTAGACAAGTAAATAAACCATACAACCTGGAGAAATATTAACATTCTCGCTACGAAAGCATCATTGTATTAGCAGTCTGCAACTTGTGAATTCTTCACTTGAGAAGCTTGTCAAGAATACAAAAACATTTCTAGTCATAGCAGTAATCATTTGTGGTAACAAGACCATTCTAGTTAGTAATTTCTGCATATGACTGCATGGTAGCATGAGAATAGTTTGATGTTATCAAAGAAAGACTTGTACTGCAAATTGTTGTTATTGATATTTCCGATCCTGGTTTTTAATAACTTGAATGATTAGGCTATATCACAGAAGCTGTCCGTGGGAGACGTCTCATGCATGACACAAAATATTATAGAGAGAACATATTACTTAGTAATGATGCTACTCGTTATATCATTGAGGTCGATCTCGAGTATCCTGCTAAAATTCATGACGCTCACAACGACTACACTTTGGGGCTAAAAACATGCTTGCTGATTACAATATTCTATGTCGGTACTCTGCAGAGCTCAAGGAAAAGATTTGGTTTGGAAAATTTTAGCTTATTAGAAACGTACTTGTTAAAATACGCTATTTGAGGCATTATACAAATTTATGAAATTGTCTTAACTTGGCTTTGTAACTTATTAAGAGGGTTGGCTAAAGTCTTACATTGATTTCAACATGCAGGAGAGAGCGCTGGAACAAATCATATCGAGCCCGATTTTTTCAAATTTGTGAGCATGTGTATCGAACTTGTAAATGATGTGGTACGTTGTGACATGCTAACAGCTGACATTCGCTTCGTTTCGATACAAATATTTTATGAGAGCGTAGTCGGAATCCATATGGATAAAAAAACCCTTAAACTTTTATAAGTCCTTGAGTTGTCAAAGTATCTCATGTATGACTTTTGTTACCACACAAGATGAAATATCGTAAGTGTTTAAGTTGCTGCATACTGATATCGATTTACCCTGTTATGAACTTAAGACGGTAAGTGTTTACGAGGACATATTTACCATGTGCGTCACTTTTAATTTATCGAGTTGTCCTTGCGAATCTAATAGTGCGCTCTATGAGTATTATGACACAAGTAACAATACAATTTTTGGAAAACTAAAGCAGGATCATAATGACAGAAATACGAAAGGTCGTAACACAGATGAGTGATAATGCACTTGCTGAAGCTGCTAGATGATTTGGAAGAAAACGTGACAAAATTAATTTTAAAAAACGTTTTGTCAAGAACGTAATCACGTACGACGTTTACAAGCTATTCTGAGAAAATAATATGTCAAAATAAGCACAATTTTGATCGGAGCACTATGTGTTAATTAAAATGAAACTAAATAAAATTGGTCTGCCTGCCTACGACAATAAAAGAGTTATACTGAAGGATGGTCTTTAACACGCTGGCTCACTGGCATTATAAAATTAAGGCTGAGGATTATGTGACAACGCCAGCACGTTTTTAACGAACTGAACTTGATCTAAAACAAAATACTAATCAAAACTACAAAAGGTTATAACGGTACTTGTAAAAATTAAACGGGTAGCACGTTGTTTATATTTGAGTATTTTGACACTTTTATTTTACTGGTGCAATTGCAATAAATGTTACCACTCGATGAACGTTAGAAGATGCACGCTGCTACTAGTCTCTGATGTTTAAACTAGCAATGTTACCAGCATGGGTGTTGCTATTTTCCCGCGAAGAGACTACCTCAAGACGATTTCTCCTCTGTCACCATTTTCCAGACGATTTTATGCACTCTCATTATTCAAATTTTCCACGATAATATCTTTAGGTATGACTTTGAGAAATAAATGTATGTGCAAACATATCCTTTGCATTGTGCTAACAAATGATCCTCTAACATGCACATAATCAGATTTGTTTAGTTGTTTATCAAGGATACAACTGAATCGGACATCTCTTATGTCACTAATGCGCTTGTGTTGTAATTATTGTACACTGTGCGTGTTCTCCAGGCTGTTCGGCTATGCTTTGCTAAACGATTATTTGCTTGCGGTATCATGGATATTAATGTATGCCGGTCCCTCATTAATGAAATCGTTGATGACTACCATAGTGACTAAGTCACTGAATTGAGTATGTAATTAAATACAGTTATTACAGTTATTATAATGGAATAATCGTACATAGTACTCAACGTGGACCAACCATGGCCAGGGCAATAAATTCTCGATTACCAGTGTAAAAAGCAACCTATGGAGATAGACTAGGTGATGTTGTTCAGGGTCTGTTTAGAAGGATTGCCCCAAAAGCAATACCGAATGCAAAGCAACTGGGGATGAAAGCTATTGATGTTGTTCATGAAAAAGGTATTGATGCTGTTGATGATGTTGCTGGTAAAGCATTTTCAGCAATCAAAGACAGACTAGCACGATTAAAACGATGAAAAGCAAAACCGTAAAATTACCTAGCATTTAAGTAATGCCTGCAAATATTAGTAAATTCCAAGCTAGTAATGAAATGCTGGCAGAGTTGGCTAATGTACCACTATAAGAAAAAAAAATATAACCGCTAGTCTGATAGCAGGAAGTAGTCTCACTTTTCAAAATAGTCTTCATGCTAGACAATAGCAAATATAATAAAGATGTTCAAACGCATTTCTGATCAAGCGTTCGATATGGATGCACGAGTACTCACGGATGAGTATGTGCGTGATTAACAACATTCTTTCGACGCCAAATCAGCGTGGAATAATAAAAAATCATGATACAAGCAAATATTTCTTACCCGCTCAGGCGTTTATTGAAATCGAAGGTGAAATTTGAAAAGAAGATAATGCTGAAGACGACGCTAATATTAGTGTTGGTTTCATTAATAATGGTATTATGGCATTATTTGCCAGTGCTACGTACACGATTGATGGAAGAAATATTGAATAAATTCAGAAAGACGTAGATCTTGCCACGATGATACTTGGTCTTGCAAGATACAGCGACGATTATTCAAGATCAGCTGGTCCATCAATAATGTTTACCAGGGACACTTCTGACTATGCTGACTACGGAAGGTATAATACAAGACGACCAAGGACGCTGACGCTGATGCGTGGCCTTTGGTTCATGGTGATAATCCTAATTTTAACTTGGGATTCATATCAAGCAGAGCGATATTAAAGGATGCGATTCCACTGTCACATATCTTTGGATTCTGCAGAAATGTCAGAAAAGTCATTTTCGGAGCCGACTCACCGCAATTTACTCATTTAGGATCATTGATGCTAGCCTATAATTCGATAAATATTTTGTCGATGATAAATTGATTTCATGTTTATGATGTTAGAGTTGCTACGGATTCATGTAATGTATATAAAAATATAAGGATTTATTAAAATAACTACTTAGTCATGGTGAATGGGGGAAATGGAGGATAAAGCAAGAAAATGTACTTAGTTATTCTGAATTTGAGACTTTGAAATTAAGGAAATATATTACAGAAATAATAATCAAATATCAAAGTCATCTGCACCATCTGTGTACGATCCTGTGGCTAGACATAAGGCTGTTTATCTTAATTTATGTGATGGTTCAGGTAAAACAACTCGTGCGATTAAAGCTTTTCAACAGCAACATCCTGCCATTATAAAATTAATTCATGCAATAAATAATATGATAGAAAAATCACTTCGAGAAAAATTAGTTACTTTTCTGGTAAAAATTGGTATAAAAAATAAAATATGGCTAGGGGCTGGGCAATTAAGTATATAACTATTATAATGGAGTCCATTTATTATTCCTCAAGAGAATATTGGAAGGGCAAAGCAGCGATTACTAAACTTGCTGAAGCTGCAAAAGTCTCTGTTGCTGAAACATGGTTAGCACGACAGGCAATTAGGCAAATTTATTTACCACAACCTAAAACATGTCAATACGGTCATTTTGATGACAGCATCCCTAATGAAGTTCGTCAAGCAGATATTTTGTTTTTACTTCATTATACTATTAAAACACGTGGACGAAAATCAAGCACACACAAATACTCGCTACCTGTCGTTGACTGAGATATAAGGAAGCAGATAAACTGTCAACAAAACATGTAAAGTTGTTATTGTTGTGAGGCTTAACGTCATTTTTCAGCACACGATAGGCTATACATGGCGGCCAGTGTTAATGGTAGAAGAAGAAACTTGGAAATCACCGGAAAGAACCACAGACCCACGAGAAGCTACTGGCAAGCTTTCTCACATATCCATTTTCGCCGAATCTTAGACTCGAACCCACGCAGACAGCAGTGAGATGGCAGTGATCGGTAACGGACAGCGCTTAAGACCACTCGGCCACTCGGGGCCCCTAAATGTAAAGTTGCATCTGCATTGGAACGAATTTATTAACTAGGACCATTATGATGGACAAAATACTACACGATGTTCCTAGTACGGAATTTCTAGGTGAAGTGTCATCACTGATGCAAAAGCATGTCACAAACATACGAGCATACACGGAAATTCATCATAATCAGGCGATCGTTGAACGATTTAATAGAACACTCGCTGTGCGGTTATCTGGATACCAGTATGCAAAGGAAATAATTTGTACAGATACAAGATCTCGCGAACGGGTTGAAAGGTTGAACTTACATGAAACCTTCTAATGCAATCACAAGAATTGTATACCAATACAACGCCGTGAATCTTCTCCTCAGCCAGTATTAGGTAAAGTAATTGTAAGGTGTTTATATGAACTTGGTGAACAGAAAGGAGGCATAACAAGAGCAACTGATCCTATCTGGAGTGACCTTACATACAATTTCCAGCTCGGTTAGATCCACTGCCAGACCCATCATCTACAGATTACATTCAACAGCTTCTTAACGTGGATTTGTACGTGAACAATTACAAGCAATTCCTGAGGACACTCAAATACCACCGCGTTCACTTTGGTATACTAGCGCCAGGGCCACAAGCGCCTCGACGTCGATTGCATTCAAGACAGGTCATCATCACATTATCACGTGCGTGGCTAAGATCACTATTAATTCTGTCCACGGTGAACTGTCTTGGATTATTGCTCGAATATTCCCATAGCATGTCACAGTTACAAATTATAGAAAGATCTATGTTGTTGTTTTAGTGTCATAATACATCCAACATCTATATAAAATTAATATTTTTTATTATTACATTATTTGTAATCAAATAATTTTTTTTAATTACGCCAACAACAACTTCGGTGTAACTAACAGTTTGATTTTTATGACTACTCTGTGAAGTTAAGATATTCTTCTGACTCTAGATACTGCAAGATAGACTAAATTTTACCAATCGATTCTATCATCGACAATATAGATATTTGTATTTGTGATAGTAAGTCATTGTGACGAGTGGATTGTTTTAGCATATTCTAATTTCCACTGTGAGTTATTCATACTCAACGCGCTCTCAACAACATCAACATTAACCAAAACAGGATCATTTAATACAATATTATGTTTTTTTTCTTCCAAGAATCTCAACTTCAATATTTTGTCGTCGAGTATCTCCTGGGCGATAACACAGCGGCACAGGTAACGTTAGAAATCTTTCATTGTGTAACAGAAAACAATTTGAATTGCGATTCATCACGAACTCTCCCTCTACTCTTAAATATTAAATCATTTGGTGTCCATAAATTCCAAAATTAATTGACAGGAGTTTCTGGAATTATTTCACACATTATCTCACATCGGTATAAATCTGGCTGTACCTGATAAATCTTTTAAATTCTTTCAGGGGTTTATCAATAGCGTTATGACCATCAGTTATCTCCTCATAATAATTCACAAATGATTTGAACCACTCTTGCCCATGATCGCCGCACATAATTATCGCAGTATCTTTTATCAGCAACCAGCTGAGAAATGTTTTTAGTGTTTCCAAAGATAGCGTACAAATCTCATCCCAGATGATTATTTTGGGAATATATTTCTTACCCATTCGCTCAGGTGTCCTTGTATCCTCGCACCATCTGAAGAAACTATGATAGGTTTGAGATTTTACTCCTCGTTGTTTTATGTCTCTCGCTAGTCTTTGTGTAGGTGTCAACACAATCATGTCTACAGAGTTGGAAGAACTCTTTCAAAATAATTCAATAGCGCATTGTTTTACCAGAGCCTCCAGGTCAGCTGAGATAAATGGTGGTAAGTCTGACTACGGGATCAAATACAGATGATGATGTTGATACTTGTATTTGATTCTCATTACCGTAATATATTTCTTGAAGGCCGTTTCGGAATAATCGAGTATACTTTCTTATTTTATTCTCCAGGATGTCCTTTCGCCGCTACCGAGTAACGGTTTTACCAAATCTAGATACCTTTTATTTATGTAAAACGAATCCATAGCAACTATCACAGCGTAATAATAAAATGTATTTATCATCGATAATAAATTTATAGAATCTTGAGCGAGCATAGAAGATCTAAAATGAGTAAATTGCAGTGACTCACCATCAATATAACTCCCTATTATACCGAGTTAGGTTCCAAAGAAGCATCATTTCTACCTAAAAATGTCCCTTTGTTCGTTGTATCAGTAACTATAAAAACCAACTTAGCATCATCCATGATTAATCGTGTATAATGTCGTTTATGATCATAAGAACTACCTTGCGTAAATTTACCAGTTATTATTCTACCGCTACTTTGCAACTTTATTTTCATAATCAATTTATCCCAATCTTCATCTGGATCTGTCAGGGGTGAATGTTTCTTTTGTTGAGGTAATAGCTTCACTTATACTCAGCAACGTTAAGATTTCAGGATCAAGCATAAATCGTAAAAGCACCGTTGGAACCCAATATTTTTGAGAAATGTCTGCCAAACAAAGCGTAAATGATCGGCTGAAGATTGTTAGAAAACTTAAATGATTTTACGCAAGCGAATCCGGTTAAATTAAAATCAATCAGTGGCCCATCTCGTGTGTGGGCTGACCAAATCGCTTAAAGCATTTAGAACAGTCTCCGTATCCAAGAAAATTCCCAGGATAACAAGTAACCATATCAACGGATATAACGCCACGATGATCGTATTGGGTATTCAATAATCCGCTATGTCCATATTCGACACAACTTCGTTGAATATCTTCAAGGAATTATGGTCATGTCGGCGACAATGAGTTTTTCTTCTGATCAAAAAGAGCCGCAAATGATGAAACTGTAAAACAATTATTCAGTTTCTGTTCAGTAACTTCGTTGCCGACTTAAACATCATCAGAATTATATTGATACCAAAGGCGTTGTGCATGATTCTTCATTTTGTCATGGAGAATTTCTCTACGGTAAATCTCAGCGTTAGGTTTTACAACCTGATCTTAATATGCTGATTCTGAACTAACCAAACAGATGCAGGATCATTCTTACTGATATCTGGTTCTACCAAATATATAATAGTCATAAAGCCTGATTGTCCTATCTCGTGGAAATATTCTTACAGCATCTGTCCATGCATGTGCGTTATGATCGATGATGGTTATCGGAGCTCCTTTTGATGGGTATTTTGACTTACATAAAATCTCTCAGGTCAGTGTTTTTACTATTATTGGAAATTTTAATTTCTTTTCAAGCTTAGCGACATCGCTGATATTGGATGCGGTATCTTTGACTGTTTTTGCCCACTGGTTTAATTTTATACGTCTTGGACCAGTTATACCGTTTCCGCGGATTGCTTTTGAAAGATGTGCCATAACTTGCTCAGCTAAGCAATTCAGTCTCATTGGTTTGAGATCCCCAAAGCTAGACGTATAATTTAGCGGATATATTGCAAAGATAACCGCAGCAACATAATACGGTTTATCAATACCGATCAGCATACCTTGCTTGGATTTGCTATTTAATGTAATTTTATTTCCGGTAACGTGTATATGCTCGCGTTTGTCACAAATAATCAAAATATCATGATGTCTGCACAATAAATATTGCAAAAAAATTATCTATGCGCGTTAATGTAGCTAATAATATTTTTAAGCTCGTTCGTCACTCATTCTAGCATATACAACACTGGTGTCGTTCATGATTTGAACGTTGACCAATTATGAGCCGAACCATCGTTGCGGAATTCTTTTTTGCCTTCTCAGATACGATCAATTATATCTCTATTTATCACAGCCAGATCTTGCATCTAAAATTTAAATTTAAATTTTGGTAATTTATCAAGTTGAAATCTTGCAGTGAAAGGTTCAATTGTGGGTAATCTCTCAAATTCCTCCATACTATATTTATGGCAAAATATATGTTTAATTAAAATTTAATTACACACACATACACACACACACACACACACACACACACACACACACACACACACACACATATATATATATATATATATATATATATATATATATATATATATATATATATATATATATATATATATATATAATGGTTCAAACAAACAACTGATGGCGTTGGCTGGTGAATTGATTTTTAGTTTCTTGTAAATTCTGTTTCCAACACATGCAAAGCTATCGTAGATGGAGTATAGAACCAAAACCGTTTTTACAATGCGGTGTTGGAGTCAGAGGAAAAACACGGTTATGTGTGTCGCGTAGTGTGAAAGATAAAGAGAGCTAAAACGATATGACGAAATGAAATCGTCATGTGACCCGTTAAAAAACAGCAGAAAACTATCTCGGTTGGTTTTTAAGATGATCATTTAGACAAATAGTATTATATCTGAATGGAGCAAAAGGAATTTGTTAAGCATCATGTCATTATAAGTTATGAAGCATCTCTTTATGTTGTCCTCCAGTCGGTGTTGTTAGTAATACTGGTTATTTCAGATTAACTGTCGGGGGAAGAAGATATTTATCTCACATGATGCTGTTAAAATGTTTTTTTTTCTGGGTTGATCAAAGACGGACTTGGAATTAATCATATTGGCGGTGATAAGACAATTATTCTTAATGTAATCTTGAAATTATTACACAAAGTGCGAATAGTGAATATGGAAATACTGGGAGATTAAAATGTTTGAAAATAGGTCAGTTATATCCATTATTACAGAGACCAGTGAATAGAACATTTTCAATTATATGAATGTGGCTGCTAAATATTTTGATGTACACTCGAGTTCGGTACAACGTGTAGCAAATAATATTACTAAATCATCGTTTTCAAAAAAGTTTCAACGTAAAGTCAAGTTTAGATAAGCATAATGAAAGGGATATAACTCCGTCATCGCTGATGTAGTAATCAAATAGTTGTGTCAATTGTTTTTGTTATTTAATGATATAAATAAGTTTATTACTGCTAATAGTAACTTATCAGGTATGGTACTCTAGTCTAATCGTGGTGTTTAAATGTCTCTCCATTCCAGACATCTCAACGCGGAAGCATTAATTGTAGAAAATAATCATCAAACAGGACATAACATGCCTCAGACGTGATATCATATTGTACATGTATAGACTACAAGCAGATGCTATTGTGCCATGAAAGACACTATTGTATTTAGTTGAGTGTCAATCTAAAATTAATACTTTTTTGTTAATAAAAGATGATATGGTAAAATTTATTAATCATCATGACGAAAAAACTATAAATAAATCAAAAACATGAAAATATAGAAATATATGTAATTCGAATGGTGTATATGCAAGAAAAAAAGAACAGTTATTTGAGAGCAATTCCACGCTTTCAATGAAAATCATTCAAGTACATGATATCCTACTTCAAAATTATACAATCAAAATTTTGTATAAAAAATAATACACAAAGCACATTCACTTAGAAAAAACAGACACACAAAAGGCCTTTAACTTTAGATCTAGGGCCCCTCAGGTAATAATAATTCTGAGAGAGACCACACCAATAGACATTACCAACACAGAATTATGTGTTACAGTGTTTTAACAAAGCAGAAACGGCAGAAATATATAAATTACAGAATTTATTCAGAACCAGAAGAGTCATCTCAGTGTGCGTGACATTGGGCCGTTAATACAAGGATTGTTTCATTGATCTAAGGAGTTCAATGTGCATTTTCATATATAATTCTAATGATATGTATCGATAATCTAAACCATCGTACAACAGTTATGTTGCTGGTTAAGCAGTGTGAACAGTTATATACTTAAATTAAACTATTTATTCGTAACAGATACCATTGTTGTGGCGGTAACGCGTTCGGCTGCAGAGCCAGCAGTTTAGACGCTGCGTGTTCGAGTCTCGATAAATGTTAAAGTTAAATGTTATCTTGCATTCGACGACAGATGTTATTATAGTTGGGGCGCAAACCCATGAGATGTCGTGTAACCCTCTCCACGTCAAACAACGTGGTGATTGCTTGTTTTGCACTTACCGTGGGGTTTAATTTGGGGGTAGGGTTACATGAAATTGCAATGCCTAGACAGCCCTCTTAATTTCTACTGGAGTATGTCTATGCGCTTGCGCACCTAAAATAAAAAACAGGGTGAGATGAGTTTGTGACCTCACTGAAGGGTTACCAAATTTACAAATTTTTGAATTATTTCTTATTAAATGAATTATTTGATTTGAATAAGATTGAAAATCACAACTTGAATAAAGCGTTCAGAAAAGATGTCCGCTAGACTAAATATACTCAATAAGATGCCGGTAGACCATAAGAAAGGTCTTAACCATGAAGAGTGATCGCGGACCGTAAGAGATATCTTTACAAAAACATAGAGACTCTTGTGATCCTATTGGTAAAGGCTTAAATTAAAGAAAATAACTATAAATAAATCAAAGAAGGGACTCCAGTGGAATGGTAGACCGAAGGTCATCGCTGCTGTGTATTTTTACTCAGAAATAATTTATTTATTCAGAAAAAATTCAGGAATATACTTTTATTTAAATAAATAATTTATAATATAAAAACAATGAATCAATAAAACAACACATCGATTATTCCTGCTATTAAGAAATTACAGGACAATAGCGTATAGATATCTGAACAGCTTGATCCCGAAAAGATAATGAGCGACTTTGAATCATTAAAATTTCGAATGACAGTAAATAGGTACGCTGACCTCCAATTATAGATTCATAAAGCTGATCCAGCAGGCGATGCTACAATTGCTGGCAGCAATTACGGATAAACAGGTGAAAATATTTGCGCCGTTATCACTGGCCATCGAACAGGTTAAGTCAGAACTATCTCATGAATACCATCTCATTAATACGAAATGAAGTGACTCGCACATGCTCGTATAAAGCAGTTGAAAAATATCATGGCGGTGACTGAGCCATTGACTGAGTTGACAAACCAAAGATGCGGAAGAATTCCTGGCTAAAGACGGTGACAAAGTCACAGACGCTGAGTGTGACTGCATTGGCTGTGCATTTGGTGAAAATGTCATAAGCGAAAACGACGACGAATCTAGAATACCAAGTTGTAGAGTTGTCCCAGATGATTTTAAACCGTACAAAATAATTATTATACCATTGGTTGGTGGAAGTGCATATAGCATTATATAGATTATAGATCAGATCAATGAAATAATTCTTGTATCATGGTCGATTTCCTCATAAAATAAAAATAAAATTATCCGGTGACAGTTACTGACATTTTTTTGCTTGATGTTTTTGACGACAGCGTCGTGACGATCATTCTCACACGCATATATGCAAATTTATATTCAGCGTCTACGACCTAACGTCAAGCAAGTGGCCATTTTGGTCAGTAAGTCTGAAATTTATCGGTGAAACGAAACGATTGTGACAGCTCAGATAAATGACATTGATTGGTTCTGATACAATCAAATAACCTGGAGGAACTTAAGGGGTGAACGTATAGAGAATTTATCTTTGTTCTGCAGTTCTACCGACGGCTCCACCACTGTGATTATATTTAGCAGTGACAACTTGATAACTACCGTCGACTACGTCACTTAAGAGATTGACGGAGATGTTATGTTGACGAAAGACGGTGAAACATGACGGCCTTCGTTGTAAGGATTATTATTGTATCGGAGGATATTTGCCGGTGGGGATATTTTTCTCCATGTCTCGAGGATCTTTAGAAAATAATTATCAAAGGCATCAATGGGTTTCTTTTTAATGTAGTTAAATTAAAATCTGGTATTATAAATGTTTAAAATTTATCTGCGGTTACTTTGCAATGATCACGAAATAAATGTAGAAGTTCCCAAAGAAAATCAGTTTTATAATCAATGAAAAATTTTGTAATAAAACTTTTATTGATGAAATACATATCTGGTCTAATCTGATTTAAATCTGTTATTGTTTTGATGATTTATCGGTAGTATCATCACTATAAATTTGTGATAGTAAATAAACTAGATTTTCTAAATCAGTAATTTTACAATTATGGTTAGTTATCTTTATTACGTTTATAAAATTAAAAAGATCCTCTATCTGTTATATGAAGAATTATATCACTGAATGCAGGATAATCTGTTTTGTCGGTGTCTGTAACAAATGATATACCTATTTCAACATGATCGGTAAGATACTTCGGAATTGTATATTTTAAGATGTTATGGAAAATTAATCTCGGTGTGGTTCAGGTGGACCTTGATATAGAAGTGTAATATCTGGCCTTCCTAACAATGCTATGATTGAAGACTTATAAATATCTACTGCATAATCCGGCGATAATATTTAAATCAGATTGTTTGTGAGGAATCTTAATCAGATTTGTATTTTGAACGATATTAGGAATTCCAATGATTATATCGTTGATTTTTGCATTATGTCGAATAGACTTATATGAACGTTTGGTGGACTTCCAAAAAATTCATTAATAGTTCTGTTCACATTTCTGCGAAACTTGAGAAACGTTTGTACGTGATTAGTTAAATCCGTTTTGAGTGTGGTCATAGCGATGAAATATAAAATGACTCCGTCAAATTAACCAACCCAAGCTAACCCTGCAGGGTCGTCCATGTCACAAAGTCGACCCGGCGGGTTAGGTGCTCTGGCTTAAAAATGCTGACGTTCAGATATTACCGTCGTACGAGGCTTTATTTTCAAAAAGACTTGCTCCAAAAGTGGTCTGTTCACCCTCTCTGCTACTAAACAAATTCAGCACATGTGTGTAGATTATTTAACTATAGTATCCTAAACTTTACGTCAAATGTATGGTTCACCTAGCGAAAAAGACTGAGACGTTCAAAGAACTGACTGAAAGTTTTCACTGAAAGTAAAACAACAAATAATAGTTTGATTGCCACACGAAAAACCATATTTTGGCATCATAGTTTCTGATAACTCCTAATACTAATTGCAGCCATCCTCAAAAGATCATGGTTTTAAGACCTTGTAAATGTTTTCGCACAACAAGGTACATGCACAACTGCACTGTTAATTCTGTTTCGAAAATCGCAAATCAATTTATTTTATATCGGGTTAAACAAAAACACTGCCTAATATAAATGCGAGACTGAGTCAGATGTGTGTGCAATCTGTCACCTGTGTTTCCTTCGAAATTTAATGAATTTAATATCTGCCCGTTATGATTATTGATTTTCCTTCCAATGCTTACATATGAGTATGTGTTGTGTTCATGATATAGAGAAGCATTAGTGGTTAATCTAGAAAGCTCGTCAAGTTTGAAGCAATACATGTTAAACATTCATTATCTTTCTTTGCCAAAGTGTTCCACTAGTCTCGTTCTTTTCATCAACTGTTAAATAAAAGGACACAGAGTGGTCGACAATTGGAAACGTACATTGATTTTATGCTACCGCATATTCGTTTTTCTGGACACAAACCAATGGAATAGATGAGGTATCGTCACTGTCCAATATCCAATCTGTTATTTCGAGCTAACATTCAGGCATACATACAAGAAGACAACGGGACAGACCATTTAATTATATGGTTGACCATTTCAAGGCTAGTGAGTAACTAGTCCTGGATCCTTCAGCCACTAGATACATTCAAACCAGTGTCGCTTTAAGGCATAGGCACGCGAGGCACGTGCCTAGGACCTCACGCAGCGGGGTACCACACGGCGGACCAAAATCAAAATTTAGGAGTCGGTTGTATTAGCAGTTTAGTAGTATACTAATAGACTTAACAAAATGACACACATGCACATGGAAATGCAGTGCTGTACTCTATATCTGAGACGGAGAGGTTGAAGCGCGATTCTGGTTACTTTTAAAGTTAGAGTTTGTGCCAAGTACCCCAAAACTTCTTAAAATGGTTCTGATTCGAATCCTTGTGTGTTTTGTATTGTCAGTGTTGTAACAGTTAATAGACAGTACATGTTTTGCCTCGACATACAAATTGAAAACGATTATTTAAGGCTTGGTGTCTATAAATGCTGTTTATTATTGAAACGTCATGCGATTTATATATGATTGAATACATCGAAGTTCTTATTTACAGGGAATGATTTCTATTGGAGAAATAGCAAATGTATATTTAGGAATGCTGAACACAAAACTAATAACCGTATTTCATCATTTTAATCGGGCTTTGAATCACATTCCCTCATACATATCTCAAATTGTCAGGTAAACATCACGTTTGCGGGGTAGATGAGTGCTAACAGTGTTTGGTTTGTTTCTTTTATTTAACTATTTTCCACAATTGTCACAACCGCAAACTGAAAATAACACGGGAGATAATCCAATGATATTTGATCTATTTCATTCAGTGTTGAATTAATGTCCCACGTTCACATCCCGTGCGGATTTCAAAACTGGTACAACTTTATTTTTCATCCACAGATGTCGCATTCCTGCAACTTGCATGATCAAATCTTTAATGACACAAATGTGAACCTGATCCAAATATTTGTATGGTGAAGCCAAATGATGAGCGTTGAGTTCAATATAACTTAACAGTTTTCTCTAAATTGATCACCAATTTTCCCCAGTGGCATCCTTTCAAAAGAAAAGATAGCACACGAATCGCAAGGTTTCAAGGTCCGTTCTTCCACATAGACCCATATACAAGTAAATCCTTCAGGGTCTTTGATCGTCTAGCTTCTTTGACTAAGTCAACGTTTTCGAAAAGCATATACCTGTTTACCCAGTTTAGTTTTCCCGTCATTTTGTTATTAGTAAGTATTCGTTAAAGGAGAGCGTTAAAGAGATTTTTTGGTCTTTACCACGAATTCGTCATATTTCAATAATCGCCTTTAAATTATTTTATTTTCATTTGGCCTATAGGATTTCTTTCTTAACCGGTCTATCTCTAGCCGATTCAATGGTTTAGATGGCCCATGCTAATTAACGTACTCTCTCTCTCTCACACACACACACACATACATACACGCACACACACACACACACACACACACACAAATATACCAAGACTTGAGGTCTGAGGTCCATTCTTAACTAGTACGAGATGAAAATTTGCAGAAAGCAAAAAAAAAAAAATAAATAAATAAATAAAAATAAACAAACAAAACATACTATTACGTTTATAACATATGCTGTAATTCATACAGACGAACAGATCTGGCAGGAAACAAGAGTATATAAAACTGAACCGATAGACCTGTTAACATTGCTATGTTTGTTCGCATAACTTAATACAATGTGAAAATAGTACGCAGTAGATTGCGAGCTGAACTCAAAGTGCAGTTAGATTAATTAGTATGCAGTACTTGTTGATAATGTATATCTTTGTCTTTGCTTGTTTCTCTGTATGCAAAATTGCGCAGTTTGTGAAGTCTTCGACTAACCACGAGGGTCATCAAGAAACCAACATGAATTTACTGTCTGCCTACGTGAGATGTTTACAGAAGTAAACACCCATGCTCTTCTTCACATCGTATATAAATCTTGCCGCCTTCTTTTGACTGCATATTTTACTTCGATTTCCGGAAAGGAGATTATGAGACATTAAATAGATGACGATTTCAATGATTACTTCAATGGGCATCCAATAAATTAAACAGCACGACGAAACTAAGTTGGAGCTAAAATATCTCATAAAATACTATCCGACTCCTACTTTTTGAACTTCCCTTTTTATTGTTATTATTTCTTACGTCTTCACAATTTTATAGTCTTGTATTCATTAAGAAAGATTTTTTTACGTAAATTGAACTTAAAACGATTGTAGCAAATTCAGAAAAGATCCAGATGATTCCTGAGTGCGGTACATCAATCGTCTCTGCGTAATAGTCACGTGAATCAAGAAGGACTTGGTAGGTCATCACTTGTTCGTTCAAATCTTGAACAGCCTTAGATATTGATCAAATGATGTATGTATCCTCTTCAGATGCTCAAGCATTTATTTCCTGTAGAAATATTCGTGTAAAATCTTGCAACTTCATCACTTTTCGTATTTTCTGTGTCTTGTCTCCTGTTTGCCTTTGAAAATCACTCTAATCGAATATATATATATATATATATATATATATATATATATATATATATATATATATATATATATATATATATATATATATATATATATATATATATATATATATATATATATATATATATCGGGGATAACTTTTCTGTGACAGAGTTAACAATTTATGTGCAAGGCAGAACGTAGTTATTTCGTCAGGTTCTGATAATATTTAAAACATACTGACCGCATAATGTAACAGGATACAAAACACATGCCAGGCCCTTGTGTGTTGCAACATGATGCAAAATCACTTCCAGGGGCTAAGTTAATAATCCTTCCATTGGCCATGATAAGAAGATTAGTACATGCCAATAAAGTTGACATGTCGGAAAGGCGTGTTGATATTGGGGATAATGTGAGAAAAAGCTATAATTTATATTTTATTTTTGGGCTGCTGCACTGTCTAATAAATATATATATATATATATATATATATATATATATATATATATATATATATATATATATATATATATATATATATATATATATATATAAACCTTTGCATCAAAGCTTCCATATGTAATTTATAGAAACATTTATTTTAGTGATTATTACCTTTATCAAGAGAAGTTGTATTCAAAGCCCTATACAAGAGTTGATGAACAGATTCTACATTATACAAACTCTTGTAGCTTAATTGCAATTCGCATCTAAAATTGTCAGTTTAGAGAGACATCTAATTAAAATGATAAGAACGCTTGTAAACTAATTGTCATTTGGCCCAAGTACATTTTACGACGGACATCACACGCTGAACACGAATTCTCATTGTGGTTATGCTAATATGCTGACAGAAAGAAACATGATGCAAAATTATCAAAGGGATATTTGCAAAGTTCTCAATATTTTGTTATAACATTTTTTTTACATTGCATTAATAAATTCAATGCCGATTATTATATAAAACAAAGTGCTAAAAACATCTACAGCTATCCGTGAAATCACGAT